>CAJNJA010013942.1:0-20487 GCA_905231915.1 Symbiodinium necroappetens | reverse complement strand
GTTGTACTGCACTAACCACCCTTGCTATGCTGCTTTTGCTGCTGCCCACTACTCCCTTGTAGCCTTCGGCCTTCTGGGGCTCAGGGTTTCGGGCTCACGGCTTAGATTTAGCTCTGAACCCTAAACTCCGAAGAGCTTAAGCCCTAAACTCCGAAGCCCTAAAACCCTAAACGTCTACACCGCGTCTACACCGTGAATCATCAACACCCGAAGTCCATCACTACGAGCAATCATGCCAACCTCAACTCGTTCTAAAGTCCTGCAGTTCTTCAGTCTGGACCCTTCCAATCCTCAAGCCTTCCGCCCTAAACGCTTCCTAGAGTCTTTGGACCGTCCGCAGTTACAGACACATCAACCTGCTTGGCTTCAGAATTAAGGCAGCCCGCACAGAACTGAAACCGCGGAGTCAGGGGCTCTTGAACCCTCTCAACCATAACCAGTTTTTAATATTATGTTAGTATCCTAGAATCCTATAGTCGTCTGCTGGTACTGTTCATAGCGGCTAGGCCTAAATAGTTCAAGTCCAAACAAGAATCCCCAGCAAGCAAACCCAAAACCCTGCAGCTAGAAGCTTAAAGCCAGCATCCCGTGCCCTACCGAAGCAGTGCAAGCCCCAAAACCTTCAAGTTCAAAGCTTCAACCCAACATCCCCTGACATTGCTTTCGCCTGGAAAAAACCACGAAAAACACGACTTCCAACCATGACACAATGACGAAAGAAAGAGTCGACACGTGTAGAGGTCGCGCACAGCTGTCTCCCAAAACAATAACTGATAAAGCAGAAAACATCGTTTTTCCCCAGTGAAACTACAATTTTTGCCTTAACGCCCCTCAAGACTACAAAGGCTTGGCCAGACCGAAGCCCCAAAACCCCACACCTCCCCAGAGATCCGAAAAGGCCATTTTCTCCGGAAAGCTTTAAAGATGTTGCCCGACAATCAAGCCATCAAACGCAAAATCATGATTTTGCTGTGGTAAAACCACCAAAAATACTCGCTTCAGAGATAAAACAATGACGAAAGCAAGCCCCGAAAACTTTCGAGGTTGCGCGAGGATGTCTCTCCAGAACAAGAACTGATAATCCAGAAATCAGCGTTATACCACGGTAAAACTGCAATTGTGCCTTCAAAAACGCTCGTGCTATCGCGTGGGTCGTTTCGCGTGGCGTTACCTTGTTTGCAGCACGTCGTCCTGGCTATCTGCTATCTTCTTCGCATACTCTTTCCTGGTACTGTCTACCATCTGGCTTTGCGCCCTGTATATTCTGTCTGAGGTATCTTTCTGGCAGACTGCATTGTGCAGAATTGTTTCTGCTGCTCTCTTACCTAATTGCACACCCTTGTTCTGATGCTATCCCCCATCTTGATTAGAGCCGTGCCCCTGGATTGCAGTGTCAGCGTGGTCTGCAGACTGTTTCGGGTTCCTTCTGCCCCATATCTGACCTTTGCACACTGTGTCTCTTTGGCCGTCTTCCGTCGCAATCTGTTTTTGTTGTGCACTCTACCCGTGTCTTGTCTGCAGCGTGTCTTCTGCGCCATCTTCTTTCGCAGACTGCTTCTCGTGGTCTCTACCTGTGTCTTATCTGCAGCGCAGCTACTTGCAGCTTTGCAGTCTGTTTTCGTCACGGGCATCGCCTATGTACATTTCCAGGTCTTCCTGGAAGCAGGTGCTTGTGCAGCAGTCCAAATGCTACGGGTGTGCCCAAAGGGCAACACGCTCCCGCACACAAGGCTGCGAGCGTGTGGAAGACGGCTCATTGAATCGCACATGCAGGGGCCCTGCGAGCATGGTCCAGACGACAGCACTGTGCATTACCTACCGGCGCCGCCTGATGTCGCGCAGAGCCTGCGCGATAAAAGCATCCGCATGGCTGCAACACCTGAGATATCATCTCTGCGCGGAGCATAGCTGCGAAGCAGCCTGCGCCAGATTAGGCCGCAGGCTGGGAAAGAATCTTGAGGGCATGGAAGTCCACAGAGATGTTGCGCACCTGGCGGGATGCATGTCTTCATTCTTGCAGAATGCCTTGATCTGGCCTCCTGCTCCAGGCCAATTACGCCGCTATGATAATTCTCAATGAAGTGCACCTTTGATTGCATCCTATCAGCCTTTGCATGCGCCCAAGGCAGGACACAGCTCAAACCTTGTTGCTAAGAGGCGGGCCGCAGTTCGTGGCACGTCGAGCTTCATGCAAACATCCTCGATCTTTTTATCGAGAACCTGTGCATCCACCAACGTGTTCCCGTCTGCTTTCCTCTTTGAGCGCGAAGCTTGGGTTGATGTTAGGTACTGTATATAGCCCTCAATCAACAGATACCGGACACAAGGAAGAGAAATGAAGAAACGCCGACTGTGTATTTCCTGCTGGCTCGGCAAGGAACCACCGAGCAAGACCAGAGAGAGGGGACAGTCACAAAGGCAAGCGAGAACATGCTCGTGCAAAACCAAGACTATGTTAGACTTTCCGATTGTGCATTTCAAACTCTCGGGCTAGGGGCACGGGAAAAGTTTGGGCTAATACCGCTGATAACAGAATCTCATCCGAATGTCAGCATTTACTGGGCCATGCCGGCGCCTGTCGAAGTTTCATCTCTCGGTCGGCCATGGAGGCTCCTTGACCTCCGGCTTTGGTGATGCTCTCCTGGAATAACAGCGACTGTCTCACCATCCTCGCATGCGAGTCGGGTCCTCCACTCTGTCAATGCGAGTGAGCACCACCTCACAGAGTCTCCGAAACTCTCCGCCATGTGGCCCCGTTCAGATTCGAGCTGCATAGGGCACCGAAAAGTAGGACCGGTCGGACACGGTGCTTTTTCCCTGCACTGCCAACCGCAACTTCGGGCGACGCCTGCAACCTGATCGTGCGCTGAGCCAAGTTGGCAGTTGGCTTTCTGCAGGTACGGTGAAAGCGGGGACGCGGCCTGGCCAACGCGGCCTGGCACCTCTCGGTAAGTCGGACCACGCCCTGCAAACAGGGCCGGGCCCCTGGAGAAAAGATGAGAACCGAAGACGGAAGCGCTCTCTCTCCCCCCGAAGCCGCCTCGGACCGCAGCCTCGAGGCCTCCTCCAGGATCTGGGACTCGAAGACCGGCACCTGCTACGAAACGCCAGCCCCGTGATATTCGCGGTGACGCGACGATTGCCTCCTCCATGCAGGCGCGCATCAAGGTGGCAGGAGGGCACGGGAAGAGCATGACATCCTGGAGAACTGCAGGAATCTGCAAAGTGCATGACTCCAGGTGACTTCGCAGGCTTGGGCAAGGATGCCTGTGGCAGGTGCTGCCGCAAGCTTTGCAGAAGCCTCCTGCTCAGGAAGGCACCTGGGAGTGCACATGTCCTGTGTGAGAAAAACAATTTGCATGATGACATCTGAGCTAGCGGACGGCACACCACGACCAGCAACAACGGACGTTGTACTCCACCGGCCTGCTGCATTGAGATGGCGAGGCATTCGTCGTATGCCGCCGTGTTGACATGCTTTTGACATACTCCTGCCTAAGCATGGTTGCGGCAAAAGGAGCGTTCTTGAAAGCATGCAAATGTGTAGAACATTGTAGAATAGCCTTAATCATTGCGACAGCAGCTTTCCAGCGCTAGGTTGTTGCTGCCTCTATCTCTCCAAGGATGCGCGCGATGTCCGTGCCTTTGCTTGCCATGTACGATGCAGCATGCAGACAGTACAGTAGGGAAACGAGCCAAGAGGCTGCTGGCCCTGGCATCGTCTATGATGACGGAGGTCGTCGGTACACTCAGAGACGGCAGCACTGCCGTCTCCACCTGCACACAAAGCACAAACACTGCGAAGGGCACAGCTCACGATGCGCCGGCTGCAGGCCCAGCCTTCCCTGTAAAGATCACACGACATGCACCCACGGCCTGCACGGCCTGCGGCAGAGTACACTCTCAGGACAGCTCAAATGGCAACTCGTCATCGCGAGTCGGAGCCTCAGGACTTCTCTCGGCTACCTTGGCTCACGTGTCTAGAACGTCAGGCAGGGTGCTACAAGAACCAGTGTTATCGGCGTCGGAAGCTCCAACTGTAGCCCAGGTGCGCTCAAATCCTCGAGACCGCCCCACGCAAGGACCACAGCTGGCCAGCCGCTTGTGTCCTCCAGAAGCTTCTCGACCTGTGGGCTACTGGATGGCTCACATGACAATCATGAGGTCAGCCTACCCTTCTGCCTTGGCGAAAGTGGGAAAGGGCTCGGACACTGCCCTCATGACCTGAAAGCATTTGCAAACAGCGGCAGCACTGTGACAAAACTGCAACTCCTGTCATCCCTCGTCCATGGATTGCTTTGCCATCTCTGTCAATTGCGGGGCCTATAGGGGCGAACCCCTGTACACCGTA
Organism: Symbiodinium necroappetens; assembly: GCA_905231915.1. Lineage (NCBI taxonomy): Eukaryota > Dinophyceae > Suessiales > Symbiodiniaceae > Symbiodinium > Symbiodinium necroappetens. Next base: position 16,136 of record CAJNJA010013942.1, on the reverse strand, counting down.
CCGGCACCCTCTCGCTTTTTCCACACAGAGATCTCTTTTCTTCCCCAGGGCATGAGGGGTCCTGCTGAGCCTTTCTAGGAAAGTTGACCGGCGGCAGAGGCTTCAAGTCTTTAAAGGATGCGGGAATACAGCTCTCTCTCTCTATACCAGGTAAGAGTTGCAGGGCGGTCCAGCCCCACACCCCGCGCGCGAACGCGCCCCTGCGGTTCGTGGGTACGCCTGGCCCCCCCTACGGTATGTTTCCATAGGGGGCTCGGCTATACAAAGGAAAGAAAAGATTCCCCCCAGAGAGTTTCCTAGGCAGGGGGTCACAGTTCCCGAAGACAAGCAACAAGCAAGTAAGGCTCCGGCCGAAAGCAATGTAAACTGGAGCGTCCCCCCACTTCAGGCGGGCTCGCAAAGGGTTGAAAGAAAAACATGCTGGAGTTCCCCGACGGATTTACACTGTTGGCTTGGGTTCGAATTAGCGCCTTCATGTCCCCCGAATTCACTGTTCGCCTCAGGCAGGTGTATTGAAAAGAACCTGGGATTGCGGGCCAATGCGGGCCCAGTGGAATGAGCTTACCCGAGAAAGGGCCGAGGGGGTCAAAGACCTCCCCCCAGTCCTGTTTAAAGAGTTTACACCTTGAGGTTCGAAGTTGTTACACTGAAAGTATGATCTGGTACAGGGTGCATGTCTGGGGTCCCCCGTGTCGAAACAACAAGCGAACACAAACCGTGCAAAACGAGTACTGGGCGGCTCCCCCGGCTATGGACAGGCAAAGTCACTGGGTATCAACGACTGTTAACTGGGACGTATCACAAGCAAACGGCACAACATGAATGCAACCGAAAACTTTCCCACAGGTCGCTCTCCCCCGAATTTTCCGCATGCCTCTCACTGTCGTCCTTCATTTCCTGCGAGCGTTCCTCATGTGTTGCTGCACCTGAGTTCGGGCTGGCACGGTCTGACGGGCGGCCACGTTTCCCCCATGGCCAACTGGTCTCAAGCGGCATTGCATCTGGGAGGGCCACAGAGTCATCGTCAGCAAGGTTCCCCCCCACGTGTTGTGAGGAGTTCGTCGTGGCAGGCTGTGCAGTGTCGCTGTCACTGCCTCCCCAGTCTACTTCCTGGTCTGGGTCCCCCGCTGACTTTTCCACTTGTGGTAGGTCGGCTTGGGCTGTGGCTTTCCCCTCCGCGGTGTCGTCCTTCCCGGTCTTGGTCTGCTTCTTGTTTTCCTTTTCCTTTGCTGTCTTCGCCTCCTTGGTCTTTTTCTTGTGCTTCTTGTGCTTCTTGTCCTTTACAGGCTTTGGGCTCTTGTGCGGCCCGCGCTGCTTCCCCATCGTCTTGTATACCTTCTTGCCGACTTCTTGCCTTCTGCGAGGAGTCTGCAGACCTCCCACGGGAACTTGGCAATATAGAACCGCAACTCCGCCAAAGTACGCGGGTTGATCTTGGCTGCAAGCTTGATGAGCTCATCAGCTTGTCCCCCGGTATGTCGGCGTTCTTTATGTCGTTGTAAGTACCTCTGGTAGTCCTCGCTTTCCTCAGCTGTAAGTGTCCCCCCCGTCACGGGGTCCATGTATAACTGCTTTTTGCTGTCCCACCTGTAGTCTTTGTCGATCCGTTTGTACAGTGGATGCGGTTCGCACAGAAGCGCCACCCCCTCCTTTGTCTCAAAGCGCACATAGTTGGCGAGCGGTCGGCTTTTGTGCGCCGTCTGTCCTGTCTCCCCCAACTGCTCGGAAGTAGCGCGGGTAGCTGTGGCCTCCCCCTCTTTTCGCATGCTTTTGACACTGGCCGGGCTGCTGGCTGTGCCGGCTGCTATCATAGCTTTGTAGCAGGTCTTCCCCCCATCGTGCGGTTTATGGTACCAGGGTCCTTGCAAACAGGCTTTGCAACTCACCCCCAGCTCACGGAGGCGGTCTGCAAGTTTGGTCTGCTCCTCCCAGGTCGTTTTCGCCTTAGGAGGTTTTGCGCTGGGAGCCCTTGGTTGCCCCCCCCCATGGCCTCGTCCGAGGCTGCTCGAACTCGCCATCAGTCTGCCCCAGGTAGTCGTGGAAGATCACTGTGAGTTCCGCAATCAGGTTGTATGCTCCGTCGCCCTACTAGAGGGCCACCCTCCGGATCGTTCAGGGTCAGGAGGGGCTCGAAAGGGACCGGAACTGCTTAAGCAACACGGTAGCGGATATGAAGCTCAAGCACCACTGGGGCAAAGCAGAAGAGCTCCCCCGGAGTATACAGCTCCGGGTCAACTCTCTGCCTTCCCCCCCGTACAAGAGGGCGGAACAGGCCCCCAAGCACAGGTGTAGTACTTGAGCCATCTCTCTCTCTCTCTCTCTCCCTCGCTCTCTCTGCAGTGTCTACAGCCCAATGCACGTCATGGAATTCCGAAGGAATTCGATATATTGCTGAATCCACGATTGAGCTCCACACGCTCTGCCAAAGTGGGCTGGTGGGATCGGATCGCCTGTCCTAAAGGGAGCACTCGTGCAAGACATCATTGCTGAGGGCCGAGTTTTTCAGGCAGGGAGCCTCTTCAGACTCGAAAGAGCTCCTCTGGCAGAGCAGGGATTTGAAAAGAACACGAAACCTGGATCCAAGCAACTTTGTCAGATTTGAAGAATACGTGAAACTCGCATCCAATCAACTTCGTCACGTTTGAAAAATACCGACATCCACACTGTGCAAGACAGGAGCGATCTCCTGTGGCGACCGGGACAAACACAAAGCGCTGCTCCCTTCCCGTCCAGGGTACGGCTCAAAGATCAGCTGCCCACCTTGCAACACGACCGAAGCCTGGGCAAGGAACTCCGGCTGGTCACCGACCTTCCTGCATCGCCGGACTTGTGCCAACAGGATGCTCGGAGATCTGCGGCTGCGGCCTGTCGAAGGAAAAGACCACCTCCTCGCGAAGAGTCACTGCACCCTTCGGCGACGCCTTCCGCAAGCTCCGTATTGCTGGCACTACAAGACACTGCAAGTAAGAGCCTCCAATCCAAGGAAGAAGTGCATGTCGCCGCTCGCCGTTACCTCCTTCCATGGACTCACAGCTAGTGGCAACAAAACGAGATCTTGCCGTCCTGCGGCAAGCTGCTCAGCACTTTGCTGCCGTGGTCTTCAGGATCAACAGGAAGCCATCCTCTCCTGAGAGCTGAGAACGAGCTAGGGATCCTCTGCGCTTCACAGCACAGACTCACCCCACCTTCCATCCGGCAGAATGATCCGCAACCGCACCTCTGCAGTCCTGGCACGAATGGAGGAGCACGGCCACAGAAGCCCCAAGGAGACGCAGAGTGTCCTTCCAGAACGCTCTTCCGAGTCTTCTGGTGAAGCTGTCCTCCATTCTGCAAGCTTCTTTCGGGCCGCCTACGAGGCGTGCGCTGGAAATCCAATGGGTCCAGAAATGGAGACTGCCGCTAGGCCAGCAAATCCTACAAGTAAGTACCGTACGCCCTGGAGGCGTTGCGTCGTTGCGTGCCTCCAGGCCTGGGAGCTTCACCTCTGCCTCTGCTGCAGCATCCAAAACACGTCCGAGCTTCACGGCGTCCTTCTCCTGAACAAAGGCAAAAGCATGCAAGTCTCATCGCGAGGAAGGGGGGGAGGGGGGGTTGGTCCTTCATGGCTTGAAGCATGGCCTTGGCCAGAGCTTGCTTGGTCTCCGGCCTCCGCCCCGCGGATGCGTCGCGAGAATCGCGCAGAGCATCGCTCCTCGGCGTCGCTGGGGCAGCGACTCGACCTGCTTGACCTTCGGCTGTAGCTGGTTCAGAAGTCGCCGCCTCAAGGCCGGTCCAGGCAGACAGTGGCCCTTTTGTCTGGGGAGGCCCTCGAGTCTCAGTTGCGCACGATGTGATGAGCTGCTTGAGGTCCACCTGACAAGTGTGCTTGGATCGCTGAGGCCACTGTGGTGCATCATCCACCAGATCTACCAACTAACTCCCTCCAGTGGCTTTTCCGGCGCTTCTAAGAAGGCTTCCTTGCGTCAGCAGTGCCTCGAGCATTCCTCTGGAGAAGGAGCCCATGTCCGGTGGCTTGACGCCAGGATTTGGCGACACGCCGAAGATTGTTAGCTTCTCAAGCTCCAGCACAGCGGGTTCAAAGATCTCCCGCTGGAAAGTGCGCTCGGCCAGTGGAATCTCGGCGTGGCTCAGGACCTGCTGTGCAGCACTGTAGCTCACGACATCGACTGGCTGCATGTAGTCGTGCTGCATGCTGTCCACCAGTTGCCAAGCCCCGTCTTTCCATTCCGGGCCAGCTAGGTCTAGAGCCTGAAATGCACAAGTGTAGGCAACCGCATTCGGGCGATGAATGCGTGCAAGCCTGGCAAAAACACTAAGGGCTCGCTGCCACTGCCAAGCTCTCACGTAAGAGCTCATGACTGAGCAATACGTCAAAATATTCGGGGCAATGTCCATCCCGTCCAAGATCAAGCCAGCCATCTCCCAAGAAAACCGGCAAGCGGCTACAGCGGAGCTGTAAGTGAACACATCAGGCCTTAAGTGCAGTCGCTTCATGTCCTCCAACAGGCGAAGGGCCCGCTGCCACTGACGACCCTCGGCGCAGACTGCAACGGCTGCATTGTAGCCTTGCATACGCCACGGGTCTGGAAAGGAGGGGTCTGAAGGTGCCTGAAGCTACGGCAGCTGCATGCAGCTCTTAAAGTGTACGAGTAGGGCCTGGCCTTCCCGGTGGGCTTCTGGCACCTCCTGAAGGATGAGCAAGGCCCTGCTCCAGGAGGCGATTTTCATGCAGGCGCTAATAGCGGCACTGCAGCTCCAGTCGGAGATGGGCTGTCGCCTCCAGACAAGACTTGAACAAGACTTGACAAGGCTAAGTGGACCTCTGGCTCTAGCCCCTCTGAGTGCCCCTGGCCTGACTCTGGCCTCCGCGAACAAGGCCAATGCCAGGTCCCAGTGTCCCGCACGGGCGCAAGCACTGATGCTTGCGCCGCAGCCGGGATTGAAAGCGGACCTCCATGACGGCCCCTCAATCTCCCAGCGCTGCCGCAACAGGAAGACAGCCAGATCCCATCGGTTTCGTCGGCTACAAGCGATCGTCGCTGCATCGAGTGCTGCTGCATCCGGTTCATGAAGCCTCCGGAATTCTTGAAGATGCAAAAGGGAGCGTTGCCACAGAGCTGCCTCTTTGCATTCCTTCAATGCCTTTCCGAGGGACACGAGTGCCTTTCCCCGCCCCCCTTGAAGCATTCACTCAGTCCACTCTCCATCTTGGACGCTTGGCCGGTGAGGCTTCCCCTTGCAAGCCGCGACTTGAGCCAAGCAGGCCTATGAACTCTGCAACTTCCCCTGGCAGCATGATTGCAGCAGTGCGAGCTTCGAAACCTGCCCCCGCAAACCATGGCAGCATCGCCCCGGCACTGTAGCCCTCTCCTATGGCTTCCTGCGACTCCGCATTTTGTGGCAGGACAGAAACGGCGCAGACGATATGCAGAAAGCTCACCTTGAGCTGCTCTGCGGCATCCTGCATGGCCTTGTTCCCTGCGCAACAAACGGTAGCGGCTAGAGCAAAGCTCAGTGGAGACCTTTGCAGAGTCAAGCAAGCCTGCTGCAGACGAGCTTGACTTGTCACTGAGCAGCAGATTCACCTTCCGGAAGCTTTGGCGATCACTGCATCGCAAATGATGTAGCTGCAGGAGAGAATCCCTCCTTTGCAAATGCCCGCAAAAACGGTCGACCTTACGGGATGTCGGATACATGTAGGATGGGCCGAGCAAGCCTCACCTTCCAGCCGTGCTGGGGTGCTTGAACCCACATAGCAGGCAGCCCAGCCCGTTTCTGTAGAATGGGTCATGATGGGGTCATGGAGGTCCAAGCCTTTATATCTTGCAAGCAAAAGACAGCTTCGCGACTGGCCCTCGCATGCGAGGCCTTGTACATCGCACATATGGCAACCCCAGCATGTGCATCGGTTCCTTTACACTTCAATCCCTGCCTGCTGCTCGGCAGCTTGCAGTCGCGCTTCGGCTTCGCCAGCCTTCGCTTTCCAAGTTCAGTTTTCCTTTACAAAGAGTGCGAGCCTGGGGGAGCCTTTGTGCCATCCACAAGCTCTGCCGTTGCTTGGCTCTCTCGCTTTTCCCAGTGGATCGTCGGATTCTGCTTGGCCTCGTGCCGGCAAAGGCTTTGCAGGCAGGTCCGGCACAGCAGTCAGGCCACGGCCAAGGACCTCAGGTGTTGCCTGCACGCGGCTTTAAGCAAAATTCGGCACATGTGGGGCGAGCGCGACCGGCCAGCCTTGCCGGAAGGATCTGCTCTACATCGAGGCCACTGGCCTGCACAGAGCGAAGAGACAGATCGGCGAGAAGAGGAGGCGCGGAGCGGCGAGGCGAGGAATTGCCTTGACATGAATTGAGTGTGTTTCTGTCTCGAGCCTCTGCCCGCGAAATCCAGTCCTCGACGTCTCGCATGCGGGTCGAGGACAACACCGCCTGCGACAGAGGCGACAGCGGCCTGGTAGCCTGGACGGCCTGGATACCGAAGCAGAAAACCCCCAGCCTCACGGCCCAAGGGACCGGCAATAGCCAACATCGAAGCATCATCTACCGCACTACAGTCACCTCGGACTGACAGCACGTCGATAACGCAGAAACAAGACAGCTCCTGCTCTTCAAAACACTATGACTATGACAGTGCCGGCGTAAACTCCTGACAACGCAGGGGACTGCGGCAGAAGCGCCACGAGGCAACAAGGTGGGAACTTTTCGGGACGAACGTGCGCAAAAAAAGTTATCTCGAAGGCACGGTGGCCAGTTCCGATGTTGGAAATTTCCAGTACGACGGCGATGGGGCAGCCACATCCAACCACCCGAGAAGCACTGGAGCAGTGCCGCGCCCCCCTAGCACGATAGTCCGTCCTATAGTTTCCGTGACAACGTCCGAGTTCGCTCCGCTTTACCCCTAAACGAAAGAAGCCGCAAGAAGGCATGGGAATCCAAAATCCTGAACCTATAAGGCCCAGGCCATCTGAAGCACTGACCTTTGTCGGGTCCGCCTTGCCCGGTGTGTCAACATCAGCCGGATCTGCGAGGGGATCCCATGCATCCATGGCTATGCCTCGTGTGGGCTCATACTCAACCCCGGATGCTGCCTGCCAGGTCCTATAACGGCTCATGGATAGAACAGTCTGCTATTGAGTCAAGCTCTTCGGTGTCATGCATGCTGCATCGACGATTTTTCTCTTCCCTGCATCTGCTAACCATCAGGCAAATGAGCAGCTGGACACATATCGCAAGACAAGGGGTGTCCATCTTTGATACTTGGAGGCCTGTGGGTTGGTGTAGCCTTTCTCGCGGCACATTTGGATGATCTCCCTGTAGAACTTTGTCTCCTGTTGGACAGCAAGGACACAGACGGCACTTCCAGATCTTTGTGTATGCTGCCAGGCTTCCTGGCCTCTTCCCCATCGGGAATCTCCTCCATGGACCCATCGAAGACGAAGAGAACCTGGAGAGACAAGCGGTTTCAGACGGGCGTCTGCGTCGAGGATCCAAAGAGACCGGGACGGCGTGGGGCTGGTTGTGGACCCCCCGCTTGTTGGCCAGAATCTTCCACGAGGACACAGACTCGACTGGGGCATTTTTAGCACAGAGCTTCGAAGCACCTCGGGAGGGAAGAGCTCGGAGTCTCTCTTCCAGAACTCCCAGAGCAATCTCGCATACCTGCCGGTCGCGCAATGCGACGGAGGCACTTCCGTGGTGCGGTTGCGCAAAGCCTGTAGTTTCGTTGCTGCACCATGGAGTCGTCCTTCACGTTCCCATCCTGCAGAAGAGAAGCGCGGGTTAGAGGAAGCGGCGACGCGCACAGTGCAGCAAATAGAATGGGGACGTCACCATGATGACGCTGAGCTGCTTCTGCTCTCGTTCCTCGACACTTTCGACACCCAACATGCTTTCACTACAGCCGGAAACCGGAGTTATAGACAACAGCACGGACGTCCAACTGATGCCTTTCCCGTGACTTCCTACTCTCTTCTGTGCCGAGGTTCGTCCATCCAAATCTGGCCTCGAGTGTCGTGGCACAAGATCGAGGACCTGGAAAGCAAAGCAAGAAAAGGTGGCTTGCGGTGCACAAATATCAGAGCCATTGTCGATGCTTCCAAGCTCTCGGCGAGAGGATGTTACCTCGGTGGTCTAGTTTCGCCGGCTTGATGACCTCACATCCACTTGAGGTGCTTTCCCTGGCTTTCGGGTTCACTCTGGGGCATCTGCGGCAGAAATGTATTTGAGAGTGCCTTCGTTCATGGCTGTGTCCTTGACAATAATCCTGGTCACACACAGGCCAGCCAACGTCCATGAAGTCCGCAGTGAGCGAACATGCAGAAATGCCCGCACGGTCAGCGCGGAGGCCTGTCCGCAAAGTCTGCAGGAACCTGAATGCCAGTCAATCCGCCTCATGCGACGATTCCCCAAGTCTGGAGGTGCCTGCTGCGTCTTGTGCAGCGCCATGTAAAAGGTGCGGATAAGGCTGCTCTTCCCACTGGCACAGAAAGAGATGAGAAGCAGATTGTAGCAATGATGTTCTGTCCCACCTTCCACTGGGCCCAAAGATCAGGATGTCTGCATGCCCTGGAAGGGCACCTGAAGCAGGATGACGGGCATCAGAGTCACAACGATCTTTCGTACCCGGCTCTGTTCCGGTTTGAAGGGCCCTTGCAAGCACCTTCAGATCTCTGCGCTTGCCCTGCTACTGATGCCAGGGGCCGTAGTCTTCATGCACAGTTGCGTTGAGACCAGAGCAAGGAAAACACTGGCGGGCTGCAACGAGGGTTCGCACTGTTCTAGCTTCTTGAAGACAATTGAACGCGGCGGTCAAAGATTCGGCTCAGCTGGTATGGACCCACTCTTTAACTTTCTGACTCCCAAGTTTCATGTGAAGCAAAGAGTTGAACGGCCAGCTTACCATAATTGAACTCTAACGTCGCCTCATGTTCAGCACGGCTCCCCTATAGTAGCATGGCAGCGCTACAGACTTCGCTTCCGCGGTGAAGCCGGGAACCTGCATCCACATCTGCTCCGATGCCGGCAGCTGCCGGGTTTGCACATACCTGGCATGTCATTGCTTCATAATCTCTCAAGAAACCTGGGCGAAGGCACCTTGAATCTGCTGAGCAGCTTGCGCATTTCTTCCACCTGTTCATGTCAAACGGGATCGGTGTCGACTGGAACAACTGTAGGCTTCGAGCACCTGATTTTCCATGATCGCGGCCATCCCCAATGCCTCAGCAGTACAGGCAGGCATTCTCCAACCGGGATCCTCCACACTTTAAGCCAACCACAGGGTCTGCAGCAGCCATGCCTGCCGGACTCGAAGCATGTCTGCGTGAGGAGGCTCAGGATCTCTGAAGATCCCGGCCGGCGGCGGCAGAGGGACGCGAAGGTGGGACATCCGGGTATCCACTCGGTGCTTCCATGGCCTCCACATACCAAGGTCTCCCGCAAGGCACATGGCCGCAGGCTGTGGCTGACATGAGACACATACGAAGCGCCTTGTGCGCGCGGAGACGCAGCAGGCCCAAGCAGCTTGATGTGTCCCGATGGGGAATGAAAGATAGCTGACTCGGCTGGATCGCACAGTACGTGGCCAATGTGACTGTGACTGCCTTAGGGAGCATCATATATGACCATGTCTGCATCTGCATCACTAAACAGTCTGTATTGCTCATCAGACTTTTGCGGCTGGCTTGGTGAAAGCAGAATGCTTGAGGGATGGTGAATACAGAAAAGTAATCCATGCGCAGGAGGACGTGGTGAAGGTGCACGGTGCATTGCATGTACAGCATGCAGCAAGCCCAGTTTTAATGTCAGCAGAGCTCCGAAGCTCTTCGGACAAGGTGAAACTGAAAAAAACAGTCTTCGATCCTGACGTCAAGCGACTATGTACATCGTGTGCCTAGGACAACACCACAGCCGGGCACAAGAAGCCGAGCCGAAGATGGCAGCTCCGTCTAGGCACACAAAACTGCTCATGTCAGCTATCGTTCGGTCATGTCACCTGCGGTCTGCGGCCTAGGTGAGGAAGCGTTCGTACTGCAGCCTCCCACCACGGTTCTGTGGCATCATGTGGCACGATTGTCAGGACAGACTCCCGGTTAAGGATGGTACCGTTAACTCAGGCGCTTCCAATCATGAGGACAGCACCTTCAAGTGCCACGGGGATGCGCGGATATAACCTCTGTTCATGGGCTTCCGGGGGCTGGCACCGTCCCCAAAGTGAGCTCCGAAAGTCTCTTCCTGGGACTCCAAGCAGCACTACATGGTAGTTTGACAACCTCTCAGGATGCGGCGACTTCGTCTTCAGAGAGACCAGAGAGCTTGTGGCCGTTGATGGCCAGGATGACCTCGGCAGCAGGTCACTGGGACGAAGCCAAGCCCACTTGGAAAAGGGGCTCCCCACCTCCCCAGCCGAGAAGTCCTGTCCCGGGAATTCCTGCAGGAGCAGATTTGCAACAGCGCTGGCACGAACCACGAACCCGGCACTCCTCCACGTGGTCGACCTGAAACCCGCGATCGCTGGGCGTCAGGTCGATGCCGGCTCCCGACCTCTGCACCCAAAGAGCCGCAATTAATGCGGATGCGAGGGGTCTGCACTGCTCTCAGACCCTCAAACTCAAGCTTCATGTCATGACCCACGGAGGCCCAAGGTGAAAGTTTCTTGGGCATATAAAGAAGTCCCCTGGAAGACGTCTCCGAGGCGGAGACTCGGCGACTCGAAGCCGCACCTCCCGCCTTCAGCGTTCTCACGTTCTCAGCTCGGCTCTTCCGAGCAAACGTCGCTCAGGCCGAAGCTCTCTGGAAACGGACCTAGGAAGAACAAGGCTTAGCCAGGCAGAGTTGGAAGCTTGAGCTCCCAGCGGGAAGTGATAGTTGAGAAGGTTTTGGAGCCTCCGGCGGAGGCTGAGGAGAAAAGGAAAAGTTCGCGTGCCGAGTTAGATCCAAGCCGGTGCTCTCTCAGCTCGCTGCTCTGCTCGAGCCTTTTCTCTCGTGTCTTGGTGGACGAAGCCTGGCAGGGCGTGTTTTCAACATCAAAGCCTAAGCCGTCACATCACGGATCATGACATTCTCAGGCGGTTGCCAAGGGGCTTCATCTGGACCTTGTCCAAGCCAACAAGCTCGGCTTGGATGCGGAAGTTCCGCGCGAAGGTCCTGCGCAGGAATTGGAATGGCAGTCCGCAGCTTTATCCACATGCAACGGGGCACCTGAGGTCGTCTCGGAAGGTCTTTGCCCTCGCCTCGGGTCTGTGCCGTCTACCCTCCATGCCTTCAAGCCATGCGGGTCTCCCTGCACTGCAAACCGCAAGTCATTGATCCAGGAGGTTCGGGGAGCACTTGCAGCTATCGGCTGGGTCAGCAGCTGTGTCTCGTTGAAGCTCAAAGGCAGCGCCGCGCGGAAGCACCAGCACCTCAAAGCCGAGAGCATCTCGCACCCCATAATCCTGAGCATCCTTCAATCTGTGTGGCGCACATCGTCCTTCGGAGCACCGGCACCTCTGTAACACGCGGATTCAAGTGCCTAACATAATTACATGTTATGCTTCCATGATTCAGTAACCGAGTGAGAGATTGGCAGTAACAGTCGTTAAATGTTGTCAGTCACCCCAACTTGTTTGGAGCCAACCCCCGCTCGGCTAGGCCCCGCATGTTGAAGGCTCATCTGCCCTCCCTACAAATTACCTTTACAGCTTCCGACACCCCCCTCTACGGCTTTCAAAATTAGGCTAATGGCCGGCCGGGCCTGGTGAAACTTTGCCACCTCCTTTTCCTGTCCGGCTGCTGGCATCAACTTGTTGAAACGGAAGACAGTGAATTCCAGTCCTTTGCTGCAGGCTCCCACTGTCGATGTTCGACTCGGTAGACTTCCGCCTGCGGATCAGGCGATCGGATCTGGTGAGAAGCAGCATCCGGCCCGGCCTGAGATGTGACCCTGTGGATCAGGCCTCCAGTGCTGGATGGATCCAAAAGAATCATGCTACAAGTGGAGGCATGTTCTTCCGCTGGATCTTTTTAAAGCACTTGCTGCTCTGAAGCATCGGGCCCCAGCATTGGGGCAGCAGGTGGAGCATGATGCTGCTGCTGCTGCTGCTGCTGCTCCTGTCAAGTGCGTTCTGGATTGCAGGTCACTTGGCAGTGCTCTTTGTGCTTGGAGGCTCTTGCTGAATCTGGCGCGAATCCGTTGCAACCCCTCCTTTGCACCTGTCGCTGCAGCCTGAGCACTCATTCTGAGCACAAATCAGCGGACGCGGCCCCTTGGGCCAAGCCGGAGCCTCCGTCGAAGCCCGAGAAAGAGGGCTCGGCCCCGTCCTCTGTCTGCTCAAAGCTTCAAAGCACGGAGCCCAGTGAGGAGCATCGTTTCTCAGTCCGCGCCTCGTGCTCGGCAGCTCGCCGCGAGCACGAGCGGCGGCGCTCCGGACTGCTTCCTCGCACCTGGCACTGTGGGACGCTGCTTTGCGCTGATGAACAAAGCGTGCTGGCTTGGCTCAGCCCGCAAAGGCTTCTCGCGCAGCGCCTGCCCGAGATCGACAGACGAAAGCTCTTTACGCAAGACCTCTATAATATCCTCAGACGCGAGGTGTGTGTGTGTGTGACAAGGCGTCTTTGATTCGGGGCTTCGAGCTTTCCAAACATCTGCGCGGGTCCTCGGCATCCTGCCGAAGGCTCGAGAGAAGCTCGTCAGCTTCTGCGCTGAAGGCAGGGCCATGAGAGCTTCGGAGCTCTGCTCGCAGCAGCGCCTGGGCCTGGCCGCACGGCCGATCGGCCGACCGCGCTGCCGTCGCCGAATGCACCGAGTCCCTTGCGCTGGTGCTGCCGGCGTCGAGCCTGAGGCCACATACTAACACTTTAACATAGATTCTGCGACAAAATTCCGCCCGCTGACGAGGTCGAGGCTGCTTGGCTAAGTCAATAGTCGTCTCTCGCACGGCCTCTAGACTCTCCAGACATGGCAAAAGGTGAGTATTCTCGATTCGCCGCCGCACATCTCCAAGTATATCCGTCCTGCGCATATTCAGCGCTTCTAAACGTCACCAAAACGGAGTTGGCCGCCTTGATGACCTGTCCCAATGACGCTTCCATGAGGCCAATATGAGCCGGGCCGGGGGTTGCCACTGCTCCTGCAACTCAGAGGCGCCTTCAGCTTGAAATCGCTGCCCTCGTGCATCCGGTACCTGTAGCTACGAGATCACGAAAGCATCCTAGAACAAGAGATAGCGTAGAGTCAAGCACGGGGTAACTGGGAAACTGCTGCCGGCATCACGTGGACATTATTTATTTATTTATATATATATATATAGCATACTGTCATATATCAGCCTACACCGAACCATCAAGGTGGATTCGACAAAGACAAACACGACCACGGCAGGATGAATTGCTGCAAGAAGCTATCGGCCTACACAAGACTGCCCAAGCGCAGTTCATCTTTGTCTTCATCTTTTTAGAGCTCGTCGCGGATGAATTCTACGACCGAGCGTCCAGACCTGCTCTTTGCATAGGGTGGGCTCTGCGGCTGATTCCAGATCCAACTGTTTGCTGCCCATTTCGTCCCTTCTCCCACGGGACAGCCACAGTGCCAGCTATATGTGTCGATGTCCCCGCTAGAGTACAAGGAGTAGAACAGGATCGCAACTGTGCCGTTCCTTCCAGACATCTTGACGCCCCGGTCATCACAGGCCGTCCACTCGCCGTAAGGGATCGGCCCACCATGCGCCCTGGGGAACCACGTCTCGCCTCCATGCACTGCATCACGCAGATACCACAGCAACGTGGCGAAGCGCATGTTCCAGGTTTTGGAAACAGGGTGGACAAAACGCTCCTCGTCTGGGAACTCCCGAGGATCCCAGTAGTCCCGGTGGGCATCATAAAGCTGCCCTTTAGTGTAGCGCAGTACCTGTAAGTCCCTTTCGAAGTAAGAGCTAGGCAGACGAAGGACTTCTGACGTAAACTTCTTAAGTTGTTTCAGCTTCGGGTGCGAGTTGTAGCTGAGCCAGTGCTGCTGGCTGGTTCGAACCTCTGAGGCTTCTTTTTCCGTCAGGGAGCGCTGCAGCCGCTTTTCTGACATCTGCACGACGTCCGAAAGAAGCTCTGGGATTGTTCCTTTGGATGCATCCTGCAGGACTAGCTCGAACAAAGCGGGCTTGAGAGCCACCGTTCTCAAGATCACACCTGAATCTGGCTGCAGAAGTCGCTCATAACCTACACGGATGCCGGGCCATCGCCATGTCCCGCCTTCGAAGACAAGCAGTGCTTGGCCCCGGTAATCTTTTTCGCATATCTTTGAAGAGGCCTCCTCTGGGGTCCAGCGCTCTCCGGCCACGGTAAAAAAGGCCCAGCTTTGCTTCCTCCATTGCACCGCCGAAGACCTCTTCGAGTGAGGTTTGAAGCCCAAGTGCGTTTTGATCTGCAGCAACTCTTCCAAGAACTCCGGCAGGCTATCGTCAAATTTCAGCACACTCCGAGAGGCCGCTGATGCATTAAGATAGAGGGTACCCTCGCCGTCCCCAACACATATGACATGGTATCCCTTGTCGACCGGCTCTTCCTGTAGCCAGGGCGACAGGTCGCATGCACCATCACTGGCCGTCGTCCCAACCAAGAGTGGAGCCCACAACAAACCCAGCACAATCATGGCCAGCACTGGTCAGAGCTTAAGCTGTCAGCTAGCTGAGTGGCTTCCTGTTAGCTCAGGGATCCGACATCTCCTTCACGCTCCGAGGCTTCGACGGGCTTCGACACACTTCAATGCTGCTTACTGTACTGGTTCGTATCAAATGAACGAGCCGAAAAGCTTCCGGCATGGCACGATGGACTGCGAATACTCAGACTCGGGGAATGCCAAACTCGAGGGCACTGATCCGTGAGAAAGGATGCCACGGCGACCGAAGCCTGGAAGAACGCCTCTGCAGAGCTCGTTCTTTCGGCAACTCATCCGTGATCAGAAGCTCAGGAGGAGACTCGTCGGTCGAGGTCGGGGAAGCCGAATCTGACGAGACTGCACCGTATTGCACCGTGCACATGCCTTTTCTCCCGTCTCCGGGGCTCCAGCTCAAGCAAGGCTCCGTCGCGCTCGGCTCGGGTCCTTCTTTCCTCAGACCTGGCAACGCACAAAGCGTGCTCAGTGGCTGCTGCAACCGCTCTTCGATTTAGTTCCGGGCTCAGCTAGGAAACCTTCTGCAATAGAGGCATCGGGCGGAGTAAGCACAGCCTTTCAGGAGTCTGGGAACAGCCAAGCCACGCTGAGTTTTTACCCAGCAGTGCGATACTCACCGACAACATGCTCATGCTGCGGCATTCTGCTATCGCGGCGGAAAGTTAGAGGCGGAGGCTTCGATGAGCAGCGCCCGCACAGCGTCCTCGTCCAAGGCCTGGCGTAGCATTGACGCTGCACTTACAAAGCCTCGGTTCGCCTCGCCTTGATTGCTGCGAGGAGCTCTGCCGGAGCTTGTGCAGCCCTCAACCTGCTCGCGATCGCCGTTCGTCAGACCCTTACATTCCTGCGTCTGCAGAGCTCTCCAGTCTGGACAGCCACTCTCTCAGGGTCTACATTCATATTTGACTTTGCCAAGTTTTTGGCTAGAATCGTAATGACTGCGGCGGAACAGTTTCCCCTATATAACATCTTAATCCTCATGCAAGCGCGACATGTTTGCTTGCAACTGGAAGACACCCTCTTCGGATGCGCCACCAGGTTGCCTGCGACGGTCCCGCTCATCTGCGGCTCGCTTCTCGATCTCGACCCTGCAGCTCATGATGGTGGGGGGGCTATAGACATATGCCAGTGAGCACTGCGCACATCTTACGTGCGAAGACCTCGTGTGTGAAGACTGAAGAAAGCTTCATGATGGTTCCCTGTGACGTCGGACATGCAGGTGGCACGGGACTGCCGAAACCAGTTCATAGTGTCAGCCCCTGGCGATGCATCACCGGCTGTGGAATCGGCCCTCTCAACCACCGGTTCACCCCGAAGGTGGTTGAGAAGGGTGTCTCAGCAGCTTAAAGTGTCGGAGCGCCATAGAGTCATAGAGTCATCATGTCACATCGCAACTGCCGCAAAACGAGCCATAGGACACTACCGACACCAGCATCCAAGCAAGCAGCTAACACGATTCAGAACTGACGCATTACTCGTTTGAGCAGCTCGGCTAGCAA
>CAJNJA010013941.1:0-12428 GCA_905231915.1 Symbiodinium necroappetens | reverse complement strand
TTCAGAGGAGATGGAGACTTACCAAGAGGTCAAGGAGTTCTTGTAGACAGGAGCACTTGGGTAGAAAGGGAATGGCCAAATAGACCCTAAAGGTCTCGGCCACATATATATATATATATATACGCGTACATGGATTCGAGATCTAGGATAATATCACTTAGTTTGAGTCTACATCTGCATCTATGCGGCCGTACCGTATGTACACCTCAAGCACCTAGACCTTAGCCGTACACACATCCCATGTCTATGCGGTAGTCTCGTCTGCAGCCAAGAGCCTGAGAGCACCCTAAACCCTAAACCCTAAAACCCTAAACCCTAAAACCCTAAACCCTAAACCCTAAAACCCTAAACCCTAAAACCTAAACCGTTGAGAGCCCGATGGTCACGCACGTGGGCACAGCATAGAACAGGCTCCTCTACTCTGCCTTCGACGCCTTTCAGGCATTATAGTCCAGGAACCCGGTTAAGGGTCTAGAGTTTAGGGTTTAGGGTTAAGAATCTGGACTAGAAGTGCGCGAAAGTAGGAGCATACTAGCAGCGCATTTCTCGACAAGTTTTTTCAGTGATTGGAAGTTTCCGGAGTTACGGGTATTCAAAAAAGGGTGGCGGGCTTGGAGCTTACAATGTTGATTTGTCTGCTGTTGTTGCTTTGAACGTGGGGTCTATCTATGGGGTCCGCTGAGGCCCCCTACCTTTCCTGCGGTAAACTCTAGCCTAAACCCTAAACCCTAAAACCCTAAACCCTAAAACCCTACCTGGAGCCCCATTTTTGGTAAATTTACGCCCGGGTTTTTTTTCCTACGCACATTTACGCCCGGTTTTGAAATTTATGGTCGAGGGCTTTTTTTACGGATTTTATGCCTCATCCTTATGGGGGTTTTTCCGGGGTGGCTGTCAGGGGTTTGTATAAGTGTTTTTGGGCTATGGGATACAACCTACGGTTTTTTATGGGCGTTCTACGCTTTTTCTACGGATTTCTATGCTTTTTTATGGTTGATTTTGCGCAGGTTTTGGGGTGGGCTCGGTGCGAATTTACGGATATTTATGGTTTGTTTACGTTTGTTTACGTTTTTTTATGTTTGTTTTTAATGGTTTTTCTATGCTTTTCATGGTTTTTTCTACGGATTTTATGGTTGATTTATGGTCGTTGGGTGCAGTTACCAAATTTTACGGTTATTCTACGCGCGTGGCTGTTAAAATTATGGTTATTCTACGGCTTTGGGTCATGTGCCTGGCGAGGTGAGTAGGCTGATGGCTACATGTAGGACCCCACGCAAATACCCAGATTTCAGGTTTACGCACAAATACGCCCGTTTACGAAAATTTACGCCCATTACGGTTTGACCAAAAATTTACCATACTTTCGGGGCTCCAGGTAAACCCTAAAACCCTAAAACCCTAAACCCTAAACCCTTAAAGGCTTCGTGTTTTAGGACCTTTTGGTGTAGTGTGGGCTAAGTTGGAGCACTTTGGCACTAGGGTCCCGGATGTTTGAATTCCATTTAGGGTCTAGGGTTTAGGGGTTTAGTTTAGGGGTTTAGGGTTTAGGACTTAGGGGTTTAGTTTAGGGTTTAGGGTTGCCCTAAACCCTAAACTTGGCCCTGAACCCTAGCCCTAAAAAATATGGCTCTACAAGAGGTCTGAATCAGTGGTGTTGTTAATTATCCTTGATGGTCCCTATTGAGGCAGGAACTCGGAAGGTGTGAGGCTTAGTTTGGGGCTTCAGGGCCAAAGCCTAAGCTTCGTTGCAATGCTTTGGCACTTGAACCCCTCCACCCCAGAGTCCATGGAGCCATTGAGACGGCGACGTCGGCAGAGTCTGCTGTAAACGCTCGGCGCCCATCTCACCCGAATTTTCAGCCCACGTCAATCTTCAGACCCCTCGTCGGGAGGAAGTTTGGGTGAGATGTCTTCTTTGCTGTGTTTCCGGCCTGTGGACAAAATGTGACACCGCCACCTGATGTGAGGGTTTGCACTGAAGCCGTAAAAGCAGGCGGGAGAAAGCAAACTCCTGGAACACAAACCACCAGGGCTTTGGGAAATAAGTTTCCCCCCTCTATGTATGTATGTATGTATGTATGTATGTATGTATGTATGTATATATATATACACATACATACCCTAAACCCTAAACCCTACAGAGATACTGTTGATGATAGAAATCCTGCATTACCTTTAGGGCCCTGAACTACGGGAATTATGGTATATGCCTTGCTATGGGTAAGGCAGATTTATATCATCAGCCGTACTCGCTTTTCAGCACCCTTTGGGAATGAATGCCCCAGAGAGCCCAATACCCTTTAATTGAGGAAAATAGCTTAAACCATTAAATTAAGGCCCCTATAATTTAAGGTATATTCCTTAATTGAGGGATATTGGGCTCTCTGGGTCCTTGCCGCCGAGGATGACTCGGCGATCGAGGGCTTGCGAGAGGCTGGTCCCCTTTGCATGAGGGTAAAGCCCAAAGGCTCCTGTACAGTACTTCTATGGGACTTTCCGAAAATTAGGGGTATCTTACTTTGGGGTCCTTATAATAAGGATCCTACTATTTAGGGTAAAGCGATTACTATAATAGGGTACCCTATTTTCGGAAACCCCCATATAGTGTATACCCAAAGAGCCCATTACCCCTTAAGTATTTAAGGAATATATCTTAACCTATATAGGGGCCTTAATAATATGGTTCAAGGTATGTTCCTTGTTTAAAGGGTATCGGGCTCTCTGGGTATTTACCTGGACCCCAAATAACTTACCTTTAGGGTTCCTTATTATGATGTCCGTATGTAAGTCCTAAAAAAAGTAGGTTATTGCGGGTGAAAGTAGCCCTTAAAGCACCTATATAGAGGGACTACTTCATGGTGCCTGAGGGAATGTAGGGGCCGCATTTGATTTGCAGAGGGTTCCTTTAAAGGGATTTACAGTTCTTTCCAGGTTACCAAACGGGTGTTAGAAGTGTATTACAGGCCACACCGAAACCATACCTACCCTCTAGACTTTGAACATTGACTAAAACTTTGGAGCCCTTCCCAGAGTCTCCATGGTAGTTCCTTTTTGCGGTCACCATTCGGTTTAATTTAACCAACAACAGAACTACTATGCAAGTTCTACTGTTGATGATATGAATCCTGCATTACCTTAGGGACCCTGTTCTATGTGAATTATGGTACATTCCTCATTGCGGGTAATGCAGGGTTTATCTCATCATCCGTATGATTATGAACACCACCCAAGCGCTCCCTTCGTCTTTTGTTATTGGAAGGCCTTTGCGGTCGCGAACATGAAGCGTGACATACAGAACCAGGTGACGACTCCCTGTTCAGAGTGGAGGGTTCTAGAGTGTTCGGTAAAGGATCTACATGGTGGCTTTCTATGACTTTACAAGAACCCGAAACCCTAGACCCTAAACCCTAAACCGTAAACCCTACAGGCCCTAGACGCCCTAGACCCTAAACCCTAAACCGTAAACCCTAGGTCCTAGACCCTAAACCCTAAACCGTAAACCCTAGGCCCTAGACCCTAAACCGTAAACCTTGGGCCCTAGACCCTACGCCCTAAACCGTAAACCCTGGGCCCTAAACCCTAAACCATTTCGTGGGATTCGGGTTTTCGGGTTTCAGCTTCGGGGTTCAGGTTTCAGCTTCATAGTTCAGGGATTTCTGCAAGGTCTTCAACTGGGGTTTAGGGTTTCGGGTCTAGGCAACCCTTAGGGTTTCAGGATTTAGGGTTTAGGGAACCCTTGAAGGGTTTAGGGTTCAGGGTTTAGGGTTTAGGGCCTTGAGACATGTCCCCGAAAGCTCGGCTGAACGGATTTAGGGTTTCAGTTTAGGGTTTACCTGGAACCCAGATAACCTACCCTTGTTGGGGTTCCTGATTATGATAGTTTGCTATAGGCCCTCAAAAAGGTAGACGATTAATTATTAAGACAAAGTTCTAGTTGTAGCTTGCGCTGGGACTTGGCATGTGACGGTTTCCCTTGCAGTCCGCACATTGTGGCAATTCCCCTAGTTGGAAGTGGACGTTCCGGAGTTGGTCGGTGCGGAGTGGACAGTGGAACAGCGTGCTGACGATCGAGGCAGCCGACGAGGTGGCCGGGAACCGGTTCACAAGCAGGCAACCTGGCTCATGCGCTTTTTGGTCACTGAGCTTCCAAGGCTAGGGGGATCAGGGCTACAGGGGTTTATCGCTTTAGGGGTTTAGGGTTTAGGGCTTTAGGCTTTAGGGGTTTAGGATTTAGGGGTTTAGGGATCCGTGGCTTCATTCCAGAGCTCCGGAGTTTGCTCCCAAATCCCGAAGCAAACCTCGCCCTAAACCCTAAACCGTGGCTCTGCAGAAAACCGAATCGCTTACATCATGAATAGGGATGAACGTACCGGGGAGACTCCTGGGTTTCTGAATCTCCCTATTAAAACACGATGAAACCCTATAATTAAAGCCTATACCCTGCCAAAACCCTATAAGCCCTAAGCCCTTTTCCAACCCAAAGCCTAAAGCCCTAAAGCCCTAAACCCTGAAAGCCATATAAGCCCTAAACCCTAAACCCTAAAAGCCCTAGGCCCTTTTTCAACCCAAAGCCTAAAGCCATAAAGCCCCATTATAAACCCTAAACCCTAAACCCTATTAAGCCCTAAGCCCTTTCCCAACCCAAAGCCTAAAGCCCTAAACCACCAAAAAAAGCCCTAAACCCTAAACCCTATTAAGCCCTAAACCCTAAAAGCCCTAAGCCCTTTTTCAACCCAAAGCCTAAAGCCCTAAAGCCCCAAACCCTAAAGCCTTAAGCCCTTTTTCAACCCAAAGCCTAAAACCCTAAACCACCAAAATAAACCCTAAACCCGATAAGCCCTAAACCCTAAACCCTAAGCCCTTTTTCAACCCAAAGCCTAAAACCCTATGAGCCCTAAAAGCCTTATCAGCCCTTTTTCAACCCAAAGCCTA
The DNA here is from genome assembly GCA_905231915.1 of Symbiodinium necroappetens. Classification (NCBI taxonomy): domain Eukaryota; class Dinophyceae; order Suessiales; family Symbiodiniaceae; genus Symbiodinium; species Symbiodinium necroappetens. The sequence goes on along the minus strand of CAJNJA010013941.1, from coordinate 7,496 downwards.
AAGCCCTAAAGCCTTAAACCCCCAAAAGAAACCCTAACCCTAAAAGCCCTAATTGCCCTTCTGCAACCCAAAAAAGCCCGAAACACTACACCCTAAATAAACCCTATGAGCCCTACGAGCCCTTTTTCAACCCAAATCCTTCCGAACCTCGGCCTCCTGATCCTGGCCCGAGCGCAGGGCGTTGCGTGGTGCCAGTCGCGCGGCGCTGAATGCCTGGGTGACGTCATGCAGGCTTAGGGGTATAGGGGTCTAGGTGTTTTAGGGTTCAGGGGTTAGGGGTTTAGGGCTTAGGGGTTTAGGGTTTATAGGGTTGTAGGGGTTTAGGGCTTCAGGGTTTTAGGATTTAGAGCTTAGGGTTTAGGGTTGTTGGGGCGAAGGGGTTTCGGGGTTGAGTGTTCAGGGGTTTAGGGCAGTTTGTACCCAGATATAGATACTTGGACCCTAAAGTACTTATATATATCGGAACCCCTTTAAGGCCTAAGTATAGGGGTTCAGGATTTAATAAGGGTTAATAGTTCAGTCTGCTTTGGTGTTGCTTTTGGCTTGGAATGATGTTTTCTGATGAGCCCCTGGGATGGTTTGGGGTCAAGCACAAGACAAAGCTGGGCTTAGGCCGGAAGCTTGCCGAAACGGTTTAGGGTTTAGGGTTTAGGGTTTGGGCTTTAGCCCTAAACCCTAAACCCTTAACCCCAGGAAAGTCCTGAGAAGCCCTAAGACCCTGAGCCCTTAACCTTGCGCCTTCACCCTAAGCCCGAGCGCTTTGCATGGGCGTCTCAGAAGACGAAGGGCCTTGATATATATGGTTTAGGGTTTAGGGGTTTAGGGTTTAGGGTTATTCTATCGTGATTATCATTGCGAGCGACGGTTTAATGCATGATTATGGCCACTCTGAGTATGTTTACTCTTACTAAGTGCTATTTGCAAACATAAGAACCCCGAAAGAAGATGCTCCTAGTAGTGTTTGTTTTGTCAACATCCCGAGCGCGCAGACTGCCCAGTCTGGGGGCGCGAGGCTCTGGCCATCCCCGGCTCTGTGGAGCAGAGACCCCTGAAATTTTGAGGGTTTAGGGGTTTAGGGGTTTAAGGTTTAGGGTTTAAGGTTTAGGGTTTAGGGTTAAGGGTTTAGGCTGCCAAAACCCCAGCCCTAGCAATATCCTTCCAGACAGAATAAGAGGCCTTCTGGAATTTGAAGAGACTTCCTTCAGGGGTTTGGGGATTTCTGAAATCGCAAAGTCTTCTGTGTCATCGCGTACGCTTGGGCTCGAACTGAAGCCCTAGGCCATGTGCTTAGGGTTTGAGTTGTAGCAGTTTGTGCCTAGCCTGGGGCCTAAGCCCTAAACCGTAAACCCGAAACCCTAAACCCAAACCCCTAAACTGAGTTTACCCAAACGCTCCATAATCGTTCCTTTTTGGGAATACCGTATAGAATCCAAAATATCACCCCAAAAAAGGAACTACTATGGAGCCTATGTATGGGTAGGGTGTAGAGTCTATGGGCTTTTTGCTCTGTGCACAGGTTTTTGACACCTTCGCTGCGGACCTGAAGCTGAAGCCACTGGAGAAGAAACGTCTGGAGAAGGCGGCAGCAAAGGGGGACTGGCTTAGGGCTTATAGGGTTTATAGGGTTTAGGGTTTAGGGTTTTAGGGGTTTAGGGTTCAGGGCTTACAGGGTTTAGGATTTATGCGGCTGGCTAAACCCGAAAGAGAGCTGTGAACGTGAAGGCTCATCGCCCTAAGTAGGCCCTAAGCTCCCTGCTTGAAGGGGCCTTAATCATTAGAATAGGGTTCTGGGATGATATTATGCTATACTCATAATAAGGAGCCCCCCAAAATAGTATAGGTAATAAGTAAGGCCCCTACTGAATCAGTCTGAAGCCCCGGACATGACTTTGGTGTGGGCTTGCTTGGAATGCATACTTTACCTAAACCCTAAACCCCAAACCCCAAAAACCCAAAAACCCTAAACCCCAAACCGCTTAAACGTACAGAGACGGGAGAGGGTGAGGTGGGGGCACTTTAGCATGGTGCCCTGTAAGGGTTTCACGGCTTGTTTGGTTTAGGGTTTAGAGTTTCGCGGGTGGCTTGGTTTGGAGTTTAGGGTTTAGGGTGGTTTGGTTTAGGGTTTAGGGTTTGGGGTAGTTTGGTTTCGGGTTTAGCGTGAATTTCAGGGATAGGGTGGGATTGTTCTAATCAGGCTTCCTTGGGGTCGTAGGCTACCATTGTCTTCTGAAGCACTACAGCTTCGTTTGTGGCTTTTCGAATTGCATCAAGTCCAGTATTCTAGGGTTTAAGTTAAGGCAAGGGTTTTGGGTTTTCCTGGTTCAGAGTGTTTTCGAGCTTGTACCTAAACATGTCTATTATAAGCCATTTTTCTGTTAAGGCGGGCTGTACCTGCACGTCCGCTAGAGCGAGCGTGGGAGAAGCTTGTGTACAAGCACTCGATGTTGGCTTGAGAACGCACTGTGCAGACATACGAATGCAAGCATGCATATAAACATGCATGAATATCTACTTACGGTACATAGGTACGCGCTTACACACCCGTTGTTGTATTATCCAAGTGGTTGGTGCTGGGAGTGGGTTCTTGTGGGCAAGTCGTCGAAGACTTCAACGGTGTGGCCATTGCTTCCTCAGGAGAACACTGGACTCATCTTGTGCTTGTTGATTTTCGGGCCAATCCTTGCTAAACCTCAAGACAACTGCTGCGCACTGAAACCCGACACCCTTAAGCCTTAAACTCTAAACGTAGTCCGAAAAGGGGCCGAAACCAAAAAACTTAAAAACCAAGGCCCTAAAACTCCCCTAAACCCTAAACCCTAAACAAAAACTTAAAAACCAAAAGCCCTAAAACTCTGGTGTCCAGGCTCTGAATGCCGCCATCGAAAGATATGGCCCGGGCGAAAACTATTGCGACGCCCCTGCGGAGGCGCTGTCTGCTCTGAGGTTTAGGGCCTGTTAGGTTCAAATTCTGAGTTGATGTTATAATATATATATATATATGTGGATGCATATATATATATATCAACAAATACATAAATAGATAAATCTATATACATATATATATATATGTATGTATGCTATATGTGGGTTTAGGGTGTAGGCGGTTTAGGGGTGTTCATTGGGCTTGGAATGGTTTTCTGAAGCTTAAGGCCTCATAAGTGAAAGGATGTGTTTTTGTGGCAGAAAGCCGTATGCGACCCTAATGAAGAAGCCTAAATAGTTACCCATATTATTCGCTAGGCCGCCACATTATGAATTACACTATATAGGAGCCCAAAAGCTAATTCTAATTAATTATTACCTTAACTCCAAATAACCTACCTTTTTAAGGCCTTACATCAAGAATTCATAAAGAGGAACCCTGAAAAGGCAGGTTCTTTAGGGTCCAGGTCAGGCCCCTACTTTATCCAAACTTCTAGAGGCGCCTAATCTACATCCCAGAGGAGGCGCCTGCGGCAGCTGATCCAAAGCCAGCCCAGCAGCCGTCAGAGGCATCTTGGGGGTTTAGGGTTTTTAGGTTTTAGGGATTTAGGGTTTAGGGGTTTAGGGTTTTTAGTTTTTAGGGTTTAGGGTTTAGGGGTTTAGGGTTTAGGGGTTTAGGGGCTTAGGGTTTAGGGTTTAGGGTTTAGGGCCCCCATGAGGGTTTGTAGGGTCTTATAGGGGAAGAGTTCCTTGATGTATACTGAATCCCAGAAGGTTGGAACATTGGATTTAGGATGGTTAGTGCTGGGATGCCTTATACTTTACCTTGAGGGCATGAGGATCATGCTGTTCTATGGCTTCTGCTATTTCGCGAAAAATTACTACAGGCTTTAGTGAGTTTTATAGGTTGCATGAATGTCTTTGTCTATAGGGGCTTAAAGATCTGTGATTGAGAAGATTTCACAGGGAGATCTGGGGTGTTTTAAGGGCTTATAGGAGTAGGTAAGAGTTTGTGTAATTCGTCCTATCGGGCTTGCATAGGCCTTTGTAAGGCTTTTCATATCAGTAGGGGTCTTAGGTCCTTGTACCAAGGATGCTATTCCAAAGGGTCCGTATTATTCAAAGTCTTGGGTTTTCGGATTGGCTTTGCAGTTAAATATAAAAAACTTCTTGGAGTCTTCGTGCTTCGGGTCTCACTGTTAGGGTGCAGGGTTCCGGGGTTTAGGGCGTTTGACCCAGTGTTTAAGCTTCATGTTCAATGGCTTCTGGTTCAGGGGTGCGACATAGAGGTCAGCTTATGCAGCAGTAGCATACCCTCCTTATGGTCCTTCGGTATACAGTTTTGCCCAAAAAAGCTCAACCCTAAACCCTAAACTAAGCCCTAAGACCCTCTCCTAATTATTGCCCATGTGTCAGGATAGGTATACAGTTTTGCCCACAAAGCTAAACCCTAAACCCTAGAAGCCCTAAAACCCCTCTTCTAACTGTTAATGCCCATGTGTCAGGATCTTTGGTTTTGGTTCCTGGGGCTGAGAGGCTCCTCTAATCCGGGCTTGGGAGTCTGCCTACTGGTGCTTAGGGGGCGAGCGGGAGAGTGGAGGCCTGGGTGCACCGATAGAATCCCTGAAAAGTAATTTAGGGGTAGTAGTCCATACATCCTTAAGCCTCAGTTGAACCAAGTGTAGCTTAAGGCTCATGTCAATGTGCGTCATAAACATATCGGCTGCAACGGCCTAACATTCAGACTGTAACAACTCTGCACAATGGGGTTGAGGCCAAGCATGCGCTCTCGTCAGTTTGCACATGCTGTTGTTGTTTTCGATTCAGCTTCTGCTTATGGAGTGGTCACACATTCGTGGCCCCACTGGCAATCGTGATGAAGAGTTTCCCGCCACAGCGGGAAACTACGCCATCTAAACCCTAAACCCCTAAACCCTAAACCTAAACCCTAAGCCCTAATAAAGCCCTAAACCCTAAGCCCTAAACGCCCTAAAAGCCCTAAACGCCCTAAAAGCCCTAAAAGCCCTAATCCCTAATAGTCCGGTCCTGCTTGCTGCCTTGTCGTCTCAAGAAGCCAGCTCTCCAAAGGGGCAGTTCTCTAAATAGGGTCCTTGTTATAAGGGTGCCGTGTTATATTGGGGACCCAAAAAAAGGACCCTAATTTAGAGAACTAATCAAAGGCAGACACGTGGCACAGTGCACTCGGAAGCTTTTCAGACGAGTGTGTTGGGTTTAGGGGTTAGGGGTTTTGGGTTTAGGGGTTTAGGGGTTGAGGGTTGAGGGGTTCTTAGGGTTGAGGGTTATACGCGCAGATATTGTGGGCCTCTCCTCGCCGCAGAAACTTGGGGTGTTAGGCTTCGGATTTCTGCACTGTTGTTTGTCCTAAGCGCCGGTAATATTGTTGCCTGAATCATACTATACCTTAGGATCCTCAGTTTGAGATATTATAATTATAACTATAAGTAAATAAAAATAAAAAACATATAGAAAAATACATAAATATCTACGTCTATGCCGAAATCCCTATTCCAATTATGAGGTCCCCCATAGTACAATCGTACAGAACCTTCACAGAACCCTCGAGAAAACCAACAAACCCTTTTGGAAGGACCGGTTTCCTGTTTTTGAGGCTCCCATATTTGAGCTTAGAACTCTCCACGACTTCGCAAATCGAGTTTGCTTGCCCGGAACGCAGCAGTAAACTCAGCGACAAGGGGTGGATGTAAGAGGGGTTCAGAAGTCCCCGAATATGGGTTATGATATGTTATATTTTCTTACAGTTATCCTACTTACAACCTTGCTTGCAACTATCCGTGAACCTCCAAGTAGACCCTAAACCCTAAACCTTTAGAGCCCTTGAAGGAACCCTTAAAGGGCTTTGGGGTTGATTTTGAGCCTCTACCCGTTGTCGGCAAACGGACTTCGGTTAGCCCTTTGGAGATTAAACGACATGCCACTATATTCCCGAAAAGGCTTCTAGGGTTTGGGCTTTGGGATTAGGGTTTAGGATTTAGGGTTTAGCGGAGAATCAGGCGAGCAGGCCCGCTGCAGAGGCTGCACCGGCGGAGAAGGACCAGCTTTCTGGAGTTGTGTGTGCTTGGGCTTCTAGGCCTGGGGTTTCAAGTTTTGGATTAGGGTTAAGGGTTTCCAGCTAGGGTTTTCAGTGTTTCGAGTCGGAGCGGCAATAGGGGCGTTGTTTGAAGAGGGCCATAATTCATTATGTAATTATCCCGCATTAAGATGGGGTCTAGAAGGGTTACTATCAGGCATATGGGGTATCTACTTAATGGGCCTCGACAAGTTTAATAGTGTTTTGGGGTATCGTAGATTAATCATCTTAAGTATAACTCATGGTCCCTAAACCCTGTAGTATATAGTGTGATGTTTCATCCTTTATGTACATGACCACTGCACTAGTGCTCTTAGCATAGAAAAGGCGCAGGTCACTTCCTTTGTATACCTTTGCTAACACTTGAAAGGGTATTACAATCAGCGTGTGTGAGCAGTGGTTTCCCTAAACCCTAAACCCTAAGCCCTGAACCCTAAACCCTAAACCCTAAACCCTGAACCTTAAACCCTAAACCCTAACCCTAAACCTTAACCGTGGTTTCCCATTCCAGGGAGGGCTGAGGTTCCGGCGTGTTTGGGCTTAAGCCCTAGAAAGCGCTTAGGGTTTAGAGTTTAGGGCTAAACCCCCGAACCCTAAACCCCTAAACCTTGAATCCCTAACCATCCCTAAGCCCTAAACCCGCAAGGTTTGAGGGCTGCTCCCCCTCTCGGGCTTTTCAGAGAAGTGACCCGTCCCAAGCGCTGAAGTCGGAGTCTTTTTTATCTATTGCACACTGGTCGTCTGCTGTTTACTACAAGCAATACTTGGCTGAACGAGTACACTTTACAGTGCCTGGGAAAGTATTACCCCGTATAGAATTGAAAGTGTACATTTTTGGAGCTTCTTGACTCAGCAACTAAGTCAAAGAGGGAATCCAAGCAAACTCACAGGCACTCGCAGGCGCCAACCGAAGCCATAGGCCGGAAATCCTCGAACTTAAAACATACGTTCAAAACCTCATGAGACCCTAGACGTTGGACAAACCCTATAGGCACCAGGCTGTACACACGAAATTCTTAGATGTCCCCTTGCTTCCACCCGACATCTAACACGCCTCAGAGCCTGAACCTGAATCTTGGGGTTTGGAAGCCCCCTGTGAATTATGGGGCCTTAATTAATAATTACCTATACTCTTTAGTTCCTCTTTTAGGTTACCTTAATTACAGGATTCTAACATTTTAGGTCTTTACATGACCCAAGGTAGTCTGAGTATCAAGGATGACTATATGTCTTCTAAGTATCAAAGATGGAGACTATAGATATTCGAAGTATCAAGGCCCCGGTTTTAACTCAACCCTTCCGTGTCCTCGAGGCTGCCGAAGGCGCAGCGACTGCATACGAGAAGCCCGGGACAGAGGAAGAGGACCCTAGGCCGGGGCGGTTACTCCTCAATCATAAGGGCTCCTGGAAAGCTTCTGGGTTCAGGTCTCAGGGCATTTAGGGTGGAGTATCTGGGGGGGGGGGG
>CAJNJA010013940.1:0-12429 GCA_905231915.1 Symbiodinium necroappetens | reverse complement strand
AACCCTGAGTCCTAAACCCTAAACCGCTTTTGGCTGAGGCACTCTCGGGGCTGGGGACTTGGGATTGACAGGGTTTCGGGCTTATCGGGCTCTTGGGGTTTAGGGCTTGAGAGTTTCGGAGCTTAGGGTTTAGGGGGGTTTAGGGTTTGGGAGTTTAGGGTTGAGGTTTAAGGGCTTGGGGTTTGGGGTTTAGGGCTGGAGGGTTTCGGTTCTAAGGTGTAGCGTTTAGGGCTCAGGGGCTTCGGGGCGCAGGGTGTGCGGCACAATGGACGACATCTTCAAGTCCTCTGCCAAGAAATAAGGCAGCACCTCCGGATGCAGCTGCAAATCGAGCACTCCAAGGACCTGACTCGGGGTTCGGGCTTGTGACAGTGCCGTGGACAAGCTCTCCAGAGACCCCGGCTCAGCTAACAAGGCCTCGATTTCGGAAGCTCGTTGCACGAGACAGACAAAGGGTGCGGAGTGATGTGGTGCCTCACCGATACGCTGGTGCAGCATTGCATGCCGCCGCTCGACGGACTGCTCCAGGACCGGAACAAACATCATCTCGTGTCGCACACGCTGCAGCAATGGCAGCGAACTCATCGCGGGCCACGCAGGATCTGAACCGCTTCGGCACAGATCAACGCCAGGATCCTATGCTTTCAGAAACCCTAAACCCTAAACCCCTAAACCCTAAAACCCCTAAGCCCTAAAACCCCTAAACCCCTAAACCCTAAACCCCGAAACCCAAACTCGGAAGATCCTCCTTTTGATATAGAGGCCTCAGTACCAAGTAAGGATGAGGAAACTTTCAGGGATACTGGTAGTATCTGATATTATTGTCGGGTTTAGGGTTTGGGGGTTTGGGGGTTTAGGGTCCAGAGGTTTACCGGTTGAGGGGTTTCAGGGTGTAGGGTTTAGGGTAGTCATCATGAAAGTACAAGGGCTACTATTACAGTAGCTACTAGTCGATCCCTACATTGTGTGGAAATTTGCGCCCATCGGTTTGGGTTTTGGGGCTTGGCGAGATCAGGGCCTAGGGGTGTAGAGAATTGCGTATAGAGTACGTATATAGTTATTGGGGTTGAGAAGAAGGTATAGTGTGTAGTTATTAGGGTTGAGAAAAGACTTCACCACCACCGCCCCCGCCGCCGTCGTCACGTCCTCGCCGGAATCCTAGAATCCTCGGCCCCCCAGGTCTGCTATACTTCCCAAACCCACATATCCCCCCAAAAACATCCGCCACGGTACTCTAAACTTCCGAAGACCCGAACTGAACCCCAAAAACCCAAAAAGCTCTAAACCCTAAACCCAAAAGGCCCTACAGCCTAAAGCCCCAACTTCAAACCCCTGAAGCCCTGGACCCCCCAAACCCTAAGACCCCGAAGCTCCCCAAACATCGAAAGCCACGGAAACCCCGCTTCGCGCTCGCCTCCGTCTCCGCAACGCGTGCAGCGGCTGCTGAGAGCTCTGCTGTGAGGACCTAGCAGCTTGCTTGGTGGCATGCTAGTTTAGGGACAGCCGGCCCATCTCGCCGATGAATTCGCTTCGGGAGAAGCTGTCGTACTTAGAACAAAGATTTGGGGTACGTTAGAATGCAAGCAGATTTAAGCAACCCTATAAGGACTAGTCTTGGTAACCATTGGCTTCTATCTTAAACGGCTATAGATCCTTTAAAAAACCTATGACACCTCTCAACGCCTTATGAAGCCCCTATGTCCATTTGTGGGAACCTGCATAGGAACCTTTTGAGTGTCTACATGGGTACTTAGCTCTCTAATGTATAGTACGGCACCCCAAAAAAAAAAGGAAAAAGGACCCCAAAAGGGGGACCCCAATTTAGAGAACCACCCACATCATTACCTAAACCGGGAACCACCCGGGAAACTCCAAAACGCGCATGCTGAAAGGACTACCTGCACCCCACAGAACCTACATTTTTTTAGGGTTCCTTATTATGGTTTATTCATGTAAGTCCTTAAAAGGTAGTTTCTTTGAGGTTAAGGTATGCCCTAAATTACAGGTTCAGGGTGTGGCTTGAAGCCGAGGATGTAACAAAGAGGTCCCGTATGTCAAAACGTGAAGACAAACCTTTAAAGCCCGGGTTCACCCCACAAAAAGGTAAAACAAAAAAACACCCCTCAGACCTTACGAAAACACACCGTCAAAAACAACGGATAGCACTTTTAAAGGAGAACCGGTGTAACCCTCCTTGAAAAGGCCATCAGGCGTATAAGGTGCTGATGAAACCCTATCAACACCCCAATTGAAATTCCTTAAAACCTGATACAACCCTGTCAGGTCTCTCTGAACACCCTATAGACGATGACAGCCTTACGAAACCCTTACTAGAATCACACATTGCACACAAACTGAAAAAGGCCTATAAAACTCTTCGAAAACTGTCAAAACATATCAAAACCAGTCAACAGGTGTGAACAAACGCCTAAACCCTAAACCCCAAACACTAAACCCCAAACCCCAAACCCTAAACCCTAAGCCCTAAAATTCCGGGAGGCCTCGGAACGCTGCTCCGCCCTCTCTGCACGACGAAGCAGGCGCACCAGCTCCTCGGGGGTTTCGGGTCTGGGGTTTTTGGGGTTTGGGGTTTTAGGGCTTAGGGTTTGGAGTTGAAGGTTTGGGGTTTAGGGTTTAGGGCTTGGGGTTTGGGGTTTAAGGTTTGGTGTTTAGGGTTTAGGGTTTTCGGTTTGGGGTTTAGGGTTCCCAACGAAGTACAGGTAGGAGGTTGCATGAGGGTTTTCGATGCATGTCATGACTGTGTCAGGTGGCTTAACCAGGTCGTTATTTGGTTTTATGTTTCCGTGGGCTCCGGCGTTCGGGCGCTTACGGGCTCTTAGTGTGGGGCTTCGAGCCTTGAGATGCGGAATTTCGATCGCCAAGTCTCAGCAGCTAGCAAAGTTGAAAATCTGACAGCCTGAAGGGTTTAGGGGTTGGGGGTTTAGAGATTTAGAGATTTAGGGTTTGTTTTTTTTGTTTAGGGGCCTTTTTCGTCGCCTGCCTTCCGAAGCCCGTCTAGGGCAGGCAAGGGTTAGGGTTTAAGGTTTAGAGATTTGGAGCTTAGAGATTAGAGATTTAGGGTTTAGGGTTTAGGGTCTAGCCTACGAACCCCAAATCCGAGGATCCTGAGCCGAATACCAACCGATTGCACAAGCCCGCCGAAGCCAGAAACCCCAACCACCAAACACTACGGTTGATTGACGGTTGATGACATAAATCCTGCATTACCCATAATAAGGAACATACCATAATTCTCATAGTCTAGGGTCCTTAAGGTAATGCAGGATGTACATCATCAACAGTATGGCAGAACGGAGAAGCACATGAAAATCCCCGGAAGGCTCCCGAAAAACTTTACCCGACTGCCTGAACCAGCCGTGAGACCATAGCAGCCTCAAACCCCGAAGGTCCAAGAAACCCTCTAAGGTTCCCAAGCAACACATCACAGGAAGACCCATTTTAGGGTTTAGGGTTTAGGAGTTTAGGGTTTAGGGTTTAGGTTTCAGGGGGGTTTTAGGGTTTGGGGTTTAGGGTTCAGGGTTTAGGGATAATCATCCTAAACTTGAATCCCCAGAACCTACAGTACGACCCCAAACCCTCCAAAAGGGCTCCTCCGTCTCTTCCTGTTCCAGGAAGGCAGCCGCCGGTGAAATCGTCGAAGGCCTCAGGAGGGCTTAGGGTTTTGGATCTGGGGTGTCGGGGTTTTGGGTGTTGGGTGCTGGGCTTTGGGATTTAGAATCGTGGCCGAGATTGCAGGTCTCGCTGTTTGGATTGGAGCTTAGGTTTTGGAATGGTTGACTGGTCCTTCAGCTTGATGAGGATCATCGTGAGGGCGTTTTCTGCTGTGGCTACTAACGGTCACGTCGATGACGAGCATGGTCGATGCTGGTGACGATGATGACAATCACGAGGAGGAACTGGTGCATGAGGAAACGAGCATGAGACTGGCAGACCCCGAAACCCGTAAACCCCGAACCCCTAAACACCAAATTTCATGCTGGTGACGAGGATGATCCCTTGATACAGACCTCCACTCCTGGAAGAAAAAGCCGGCCAGAAGCGAAAGCTTCTGCGGGGCTCTTCTGCCAATCTTCAGACTCTAGGTTTCCCAGTACCTTTGTCCTACCATTCGGTCTTATTGGGAAGCCACACAGAATAAGAATTCAAAAAAAATAACCTAAACCCTAAACCCTACCTAAACCCAAATAAAAGAGTACTTCTGGGATAGGATTCCTTACGTTATAAAGCCGGTGTCGAGTGCAGTGAAGCAGGTTTACAGACCGGCCCCGGCGTTATGGCCAAGGTCTGGGTTTAGGGTCAGTTTAGGGTTTAGGGGGGTTTAAGGTCAAGGCATAGGGCTTCAAAAACGTGCCTTGACAATTAGAATAGGGCTCTGGGACATGTTATGCCACAATTTCTTAATTCGGTTAAACAGCCCCACCAAATGTACATATTATTGCTCATTATTCCGACCTGCGATATAATAGGGGTCCTACTCTTGCTCCATCCTGTCCTCCCATCCAATTTTGCTGGGCTCTGTCTGCATGGCCGAAAAATCGAACCGAACTTATCCGGCTTAGGGTTCAGGGTTTCGGATGTACTGCTTTTAGACGATAAGACGGCCCTAAGCCCCAAAAAAAAACCAAAAACTTACACACCCTCCTTGAGTCCAACACCCTACACACCGCAAGCAAGAGCAGAATCTTGGCATCCCTCAATAAACCCTAAACCCTAAACCCCATCCGCTCCGGCTAAAGCTCGCAGCACAAGACTCTATAGATCCCTCACAGAAACCCGATATAACCATATAGATCTCCTTTAAAGGAACCCTAAACCCCCCAAGTCCTAAGCCCTAGAGCCCTAGAGGGTTTAAGATCTTTCTCTTCTCGGCTTTAGGGTTTTGGGGGTGGCGGCGGCCCTTTTCTCATGGAAGCGGGACAGCTCAGGCCTAATATTCAACTATAGCTCAGGACACCTAAGGAATAGCATTGCGTAGCAAGCACTCAACCCTCCGATATACCCTAAACCGCCTAAACCCCTAAACCCGAAACCCTAAACCCTAAAACCTAAACCCCTAACCCCTAAACCCTAGACCCTAAACCCTAAATCCCCTCGCCCATCTTTCCCCTACATCTTGGCATTGGTGGAGGCCCAGGGGCCGGCGGTGAGACTCGAGGATTCTTCTAGCAGAGCTGGGGGGTCTTCACTCTGCGACCATTAAGGGACAATAGGAGGGACCCCTAGAAGGGACCCCCAATCCTAATGCCCTATATAACCCGTATATACCCCTTATATAGTCTCATAAAGCCCCTAAAAAAACCCCAAGGGTCTCTCTCCTTCAGTCCCTAGAGACCAGATCCACTGCTGTCCAGAAAGGCTTAGGGTTTAGGCTTTGGGGGTTTAGGGCTTACTTAGGCTCTAGAGTTCAGGGCTTAGTCTTTAGGGTTTGGTTCAGGCTTTGGGGTTCAGGGCTTACTTAGGGGGTTTGGTTTAGGCTTTGGGGTTTAGGGCTTACTTAGGCTTTAGAATTCAGGGCCTAGCCTTTAGGGCTTAGGGTTTGGGCCTTAGGGCTTTTTTGCTCAAGCTTTAGCGGCTAAGGGCTTGGGCTTTAGGGCGTGCACCCTTTCATGAGACATGTGCTCGCACGACAAACTAAAGCTACGGAGAAGGCTCAGCCTCTCCCTGATAGTCGGGGGAGCTAGTTCACATGGGCGATCAGGAAGCTCCTCGTCAGTCCCAGTGAGTTCGGGGTAATCTGGCGGCCTCAATAACTAGAACAGGATTCTGGGGTGTGGTACTATAACTAGAATAAGGAACCCTCACAAGAGCATTGGCAAGAATTTTCGGCCCCTATTGCCTATATTCCTATATTACTCCCTAAACCCTAAACTTATAAGCCCTAAACCCTAAACCCTAATCCCTAAACCGTAATCCCTAAACCCTAAACCCCTAATCTGCTCCTCGTGGCGTTGGCCGGCAGGAAGCACCAGAAGCTCCAAACCCGGCCCATAACGTCCCCCAAGTGACGCTTCGAGGCAGAAGTGCAGTTTCCTCGGCTCAGGGGGTTTAGGGTTTAGGGGCTAATGTCGGGGCCTTAATGATTAGAATAGGGTTTTGGTGTATATTATCCAAACCAAAAACTAAGGAACCGCCCCGAATACTGTTGGAAACTGTTAAAGGCCCTAACCCCTAAACCCTAAACCCTCAACCCTAAACCCTAAACGCCTCTGTTGGGGTTTTGGGGGTTTTAGGGCCTACGGTTTGGAGTTTTCTGGGGTTGTAGGGTTGAGGCAAAAGAGGGATCAGAGGAGGTGTAAGGTTTCCGGCGCTTTAGGGCTTTAGGGCTTCGGCCTTTGAGTTTTTGGGTTTTAGGGTTTGGGGTTTTGGGTTTCGCTTGGAGTTTTTGGGTTTCAGGGCTTCAGGAATTTAGGGTTTCAGGGTTGCAGGGATCGGAGGAAAGGGGTCCCTGGCAAGCCGCATCTTAGACGGCGTCTGCAGACATCGCGAAGGAGGTCCCCGAAGCCGAAGTCGCCGTTGCCTCTTGCAAGGAGTTTAGGGCTTAGGGTTTAGGGGTTTAGGGGTTTAGGGTGTGGGTTTAGGGTTTAGGGCTTAGGGCTCAGGGTTGTACGAGCCTCCGTGCGCGCTGAGGCTGAGGGCATCGGAGATTGGGTTTGGGTTGAAGGGTTCAGGTCTGGTGTTTCAGGGGCCAAGTTCACAGCGATGCAACGCTAGAAATGTGACTTGGTAACCATAAGGTCCCGGGTTAAAGCAGGCTGAACATATTTAGGAACCCTAAACCCTAAACCCCTAAACCCTAAACCCTAAACCCTAACCTAAACCCTAAACCCTAAACCGCTGCAAATATTTACAGTAGGACTCAGGGTTTAGGGTTTAGGACTGAGGTGAAAAATCCACTCGGACCCTCGAGGCATCTCCGGGGGAGGATCATGGAATGCGGTACTGCAGCAAACCTGATTAAGAAACCCTGGGTCTTTATGAGGGTTTAGGGTTTAGGGTTCTTAATATGAATCCTAATAAACGGGGGTTATAGGGCCAGGGTTTCTGAATCAGGTTCCTACACGAAGCTATGTGCGCAAGAGGGTCCTGGAATAGGGCAAGCCAAGAAAAGTTGCATGTCATGTCGCGTCGCTGGCCCTGAACCCCATATGTAGACTATAGTATAAACCCTAAGCCCCTAAACCCTAAAGCCCGAGAACCCTAAACCCCTAAACCCTAAACCCTGGATTTTGAATCCGCCCAGCCTTGCGGCCGCCGCGCGTCTTTTCATCCCCAGCTATGGCAGGTCAGCACATGAGAGCCGCTGACTCTCCTGACAGGCTTCTAGGGCTAGGGTCTAGGATTTAAGGGAAGGGCTTCAGGTGTAGAGTCTTCTCTATGAGGGGCTCAAATGTCGCGTTTTGGGCATCAGGCTCTGAGGATTTTGAGGATTGGCGTCTCAGGGCTTAGGCTCTTTCGATGGAAGCTTGATGCTCCAAGCTGCCGAGGCACCCGAATGGCATCTTGAACGACGCTCACTAGCAATCCGAACCGCAAAACCGACGGAGTCGCGCAACCCTAAACCCTAACCTGTAAACCCTAACATTCTGAACCCTAACACCCCGGCCCCTCAAAGCTCCAGAAAGTTGTTTTGCGCCGGGGTTCAACTGCGGGAATCGGGGGCCTGGGGCCTTAGAGACCATAGTACTCTAGAACTACTATACTCTATTCAACTTTTTATTACATGGTACAAACTATTTTGGTATCATATACGATGCTTTTCCTTTGCTATGCTATACTCTCGATACTATACTATACTTTACTATACTACACTTTTCTAGACTATACTAGACTATTACTCTACCTTACTATGCAGATAAGCATCGGAAGGATCTTCACCAAGGGGCTCGCGCGATTGTCGAAGGGAGTCATGGACTCCAGCGACCTTGGGAGGAAGATGGGAGTTTCGGATCTTGTGTCAGGGCTTAGGGCTTAGGGATGAGGGTTTAGGGGCTTAGGGGCTTAGGGTTTAGGGGTTTAGGGGTTTAGGGGCTTGGGGTGTATAG
This sequence comes from Symbiodinium necroappetens, assembly GCA_905231915.1. Classification (NCBI taxonomy): domain Eukaryota; class Dinophyceae; order Suessiales; family Symbiodiniaceae; genus Symbiodinium; species Symbiodinium necroappetens. The sequence continues at coordinate 4,366 of CAJNJA010013940.1, read as the reverse complement.
GGGTTTAAAAGTTTAGGGTTCAGGGTTTAGGGTTTAGAGTTTAGGACAGTTTAGGAGGGACGAGGGTTTAGCCTCCAAATGCTGAACCCCAAAGCAAGCCACGTCTTCGGTTCAACCTGAAGGTCAGTTTTATACTGCTTCACGTCACTTCGCTTAGTCAGCTGCAGCCCAGAAGCGACTGGACCCAAATGCTGCAGCCCAGATCAATACACCACCTACTACAGGAGCCTTAATAACTTACTAATTGTCAATACTCTCTTTGGGTTCCTTCTTATAATTATAGTCTGATGTACCCCAAAACCCTATTCGAACTACTAAAGGCCTCTACATGAGCCCTTGACCTTGAGGAGTCCATGCTGAGGTGCATTTGCAGGCCTTAGGAGCCCTGGCAGATGGCTGAGCTTCGGACTGCATCAATGGCTCGAGTGGCACGACCTGCCGCGAGGGCCAGCCGTATAAACGTCCGAGTCCTAGTACAACAACGACCAGGGGCTCGAAACAAGGACACAAGAAGAAAGGGTAACACTTGCAACAAACATAGAAAGAAGAGCACAATTGCAAGAACAAGTTGGAATAACAACCTTCTAAACCGACTTTCCCTGCCTCTTGCTGAAAGGTTCTATACAGGCCTTACAGAAGCGTTGCCTGTTGCATCATCCAGCACTGAAAGGAAGGTTTGCATTCCCGCCGTCACAACCTAAACCCGAACACCCTGACCCCTGCGCCCCAAGCACTACATCAAACGCCGACCTCATCTGCTGGGGCCCACATGGTCCTCCCACCAAGGAAACGGAACTATCATGAGGGCTGGCTGCGCAACGAGCGGCAGTTTGCCGCCGCTAGGCCTTAAACACGCGACCCCTAACGCTGCACCCAAAACCCTAAACCCTAAACCCTCCTAGTTTTCCTAGTTTTGGGCCATGGGTTTAGGGCGTACAGGGTCCAGGGTGGAAGCTCTCATTGCTGTCATGAGGGTCTCAGGGTTCTCCAGCTCAATATTGGCGGGCCGCTAGGGCTTGGGGGTCATTGTAGGCAAGAATGCTTCAACGACCAATCTCCCAAAGGCTTGCGGACGGCGCATGCAGCGTTGTTCAGTTTGTTTGTATATTTTGGTGCTCCAAAATGAAGACCTGCGGACTCCTGCACTCGAATCAAAGGTTCGAGCAACGTCAAAACCCAAAAGGGAAGTCTCGTCTTCTCGGTGCGGATCATCATCATCCAAGAAACATCGTCATCATCATGGTCATTCACAGCAGCGGCCAGCAACATCATTAAGAAGAAGTAGAAGAATAAGAAGAAACATACATATGTTATGATGCTAATGCAGTCTCTTCAGTATTCAGGCTAGGTAGGACATTCAGGTTTTTCAGGTTCAGGGTTTCCTTACGGTTTGAATCGACAATCCCGACAAGCCCCGTCGCAACTGGTTGCCCGTGCTTTCGGGGGAAGGTTTCGAGTTGACGCTGCTGAAGGCCAGGTCTGGGACTAAGGCTTGAGGCATTGCCACAAGCTGAGCTCAGTCAACGCGAAACCCTATGCATTACTAGACGCTAGAATTAACCCTACACCCTCAACTCAAAATTCCGTGTGGGCCTACTGGATCCCTGCCGGCTTCCTGTTCGCAGGCACGAAGTGCACATGAAGACGGAAGATGTTCGGGGGGAAGTGCAGGAACACCGCGATGTCGCGCTCGTCCCTGCAGCTGGGCATCTGGGGGCCGTCGTCGGCCTCTTAAGGATTGAGAGGTTTCTATCAAACCCTTGGTGTATGCGATTTTCTTGTGGTTGAAAGGGTGCTGCAGCGAGTGGTGAGCTGCTTGTGGGAATGTATGGGGATCCAGTAGGCGTAGGGTTCAGGGTAACGCACGTGTTCCAGTTTGCACCTAGGGGGTGGTGTAGCGACCATTGTGCAGACAAGGACACAGCCTGCTTTTTGTTGGGTTTGGAGCACACTTCGCCTGACCCCGAGCATTCTTGTATGATAGTTTGTTTAACTTTACCGGCCCAAGTTGTTGGTGTCGGGGAAGGGGGGGCCTTGTCTTCCTCCTGTCTCTGTTGCTTTCGCTGCGTGTTTGCTTTTTGGTGGGTCGGGGATTATCTTCTACAGCTTGAGGTCTGGGCTTTTGGGGGCTTCGGGCGCAGAGCTGTTGCTTCAGGATAACCCTAAATCGTTAGGGTTTAGGGTTTGGGGTTTAGGGTTTAAGGTTTAGGGTTTTGGGTCTAGAGTTTAAGGTTTAGGGTGTGGTTCTTCGTGTCGGGGCGCGGGGTGGAGAGGGGAAGAGGGCAGGGCGGGGAACGAAAGCGCTTCAGCCTTGCCTTCCTCCTCTCCCTCGTTGAGGGCTTAAAGTGCTTAGGGAGTGGGTTTAGGGTTTAGGGTTTAGGGTTTAGGTATCCACGGCAATGGTTTTGCCTCTTGGTCGCACGAAACCCCAGAACCGCAGAAGCCCTACAATTCGTCTGCTGTCGGCCGTGAGCTTGTCGACCTCCGGGTTCAGGGTATTACGGTTGACGATATAAATCCTGCATTACCCATTATAAGGAATATACCATAATTCCCATAGTTTGGGGTCCTTAAGGGCCTGAGTATTCAAAAACAGGTTTCGGAGAGGGTATATGAATATGGTACCATAAACATAATAATCATAACAATAATAATAATAATAATAACAATACAATGACAATAATAATAATAACAATAATAATAATAACAAATAAGAACAATAATAGGAACCCTAAGGAAGAGAGTGGCTAATTATTCCGAGGCCGATATTACTTCAGCTACTCTGAAGGCCCTGAACGCTCCAAAGCCTTCAACCGACCAAAACCAAAGTCCAAGCCCCCACCTCGCAACCTAGAAACCGCAACTCCCAAACATCACCCAAGCTTCCAGCACCGAACACCGGAGCCGTAAGCCATAAAGCCTGAGCTTTAAAATCCAAAAACCCAAAGACCTGCCTTACAAGTACCTTTGTCGTTTATAGCTGCTTGCTTATGGAGCGGGGAAGGATACAACACTCACAAAACCGTCAGAATTCACCTATGGAGCCGTGACAGAAATACTAGAATCCTCATACCCCCTTATGAGAGCCCTTGTAGGAAGATTGAGCATCATCTCCTAAACCCTAAACCCTAAACCCCTAAACCCCAAACCGTGGCCCTGACCGCCTCAGGGCGCTGTGCTTTTCCAGAACCGCCCTGGTCCCCTCTGACAGCAATGCCTTGAGCAGAGCCACGTGCCTGGAGTCCAGGGTGCATGGGCTGCTACAAGCATTTTAGATGGACTTGGTGGGCTTGCAAACCCTAAGCCCTAAACCCCAGACTAAACAAAAAACCTTAAAACGCCAACTAAAACCCTAAACCCAAAGCCTACGTCCTAAACCCCAAACAACCCCAAAACTACCCTAAGCCACCCCTGCTTGGCCTGTGCCGCAGCTCCCCTGCTGTCCGCAGGTCGCCGTGCGTCGACCAAGCAGTGTAGTGGAAGCCTTTTTGGGCTTCGGATGCATTTTGGGTTTGGAGTTTAGGGCTTAGGATGTAGGGCTTAGGGTTGAAGGCTTAGGATTTAGGGCTCAGGGGTTAGGGTGTAGTGCTTAGGATTTAAGGCTTAGGGTTTAGGATTTGGGGTTTAGGGTTTGGGGCTTGGGGCTTAGGGTCTAGGGTTCAGGGTTTAGGGTTTAGGAATTGGGGCTGAGCGTTCAGGGTTTAGATCTGAACAACAAGGGTTCTCCGGGTTCTTTTAGGGCTACTATAAGGGTTGTCACAAGGGTTCTACAACGGTTATGTGATATACGTGCCTTACGAATTGGAATGCGGCTTTCGGGCTTACTAGACTTACACAGAAGCCACAGCTAGGAATAGTATTGCTAAAAACCCTAGACCCTAAACTCTAAACCCTAAACCCTAAACCTGTGCTGTGGGGTTTGGGCTTTCGGTTTAGGGTTTCCAGGTTGGTGCGAGCTTTGGGGTTCTGGGCTTAAGATTTAGGGGCTCGGGGGTTGGAGACGCAGCTGGAGGGCATCTTTGTGCTGGCTTTGTTTGAGGGCTTAGTGGTTGGGGCTTATAGCTTAGGGTTTCAGGAGTGATTCATGCTTGGCATATCTGTAGGCTAGCTTTCTTATTGGCAACATTCTCACTGAGTATGGCTGCGATAGTGATGAACTTTGAGCCAAGGTGCTCATTACTGCTATGGCTACATGATTCCTAACTTTCGCTTTGCATGGCTGGCCTCGTAGGCAACAAAGCCCAAAGCCCACACACATATATGTATGCATACATGTATGTATATATGAGCAAAACATATAAATATGAGCAAAACATGACATATAAATATAAATATAAACATAAATATAAATATACAAATATAAATA
>CAJNJA010013939.1:0-12429 GCA_905231915.1 Symbiodinium necroappetens | reverse complement strand
CGCTCGCACTGCGTTCAATTGCAAAAAAAATTGTTGTTGTTGTTGTTGGTGGTGGTGGTGCTGCTGCTGCTGCTGCTGCTGCCGCTGCCGCTGCTGCTGCTGCTGCTGCTGCTGCTACTGCTGCTGCTGTCGTTGTCGTTGTCGTTGTGGTTGGTGGTGGTGCTGGTGCTGGTGGTGGTGTTCGTTCGTGTTGGTGTTGGTGTTGGTGGTGTTGTACCGGTGATAGCGCAGATTCTGGGACTTGGCAGGTCTTCCAGGATGGCGTGGAGGCTGGGGGGGCATCACATCCAAGCCTCGTCGGTGTTTTGAGGGTTTAGGATTCAGTTTTGAGGGATGCAGGCCGTCGCGCCTCGCTGTTTTCGGATCTTCACTGCCTAGTGGCAGGTTCTGGGACGCAGCGAGGAGATGGAGTCCTCCAGGCAGGCCTCTTGTGCAGTCGTCGTCGTCGTCGTCGTTGTACTATCAGTCGGAGTAATAGCAGCCGCAGCAAAACGGTGACTTACTTCGCTTGCTCCTCCTACAACTGCTGCTGTTACTCCCTATCCCCACTCCCACTCCTACTACTATCCCTGCTCTCACTGCCACTCCTGCGCCCTCTCCTTCGGCTCCTACTCCTGTCTGCTGCTGCTATCGCCACCAGCACCACCAACACCAGACCGCCTCTGCTGCCTCTGCTCCTCCCCGGCGAACTTTCTTGCGAACTCGTTGACCAAAGAAGAGCTACCGCGTGCACTTGCCGCATGCAGGCCTCACAAATGGAGGATCGAGGAGGAAGAAGAGATAGCCGACGGGGACTTGTTGTATGGGAGGCACGCGGAAGACCACTGGCCCTGTCGTCCTGAAATTTGTACTAGCATTGCTGACGTGTTCCAGATTCTGCATCGATGGCGTTCCGCCGCGTCAGGTGCACATGTTGTCGCGTGGAAACGTAGCAGACGCAGCACGTAAAAGGCATCATACGTCGCATGTTTATCTTCAAGTGTCGCAGGGAGGGACGGTGGGAAATACCTTGCGAAGAACACTCTTGCGGCAGGACCCGGCACCTCGCTCGACGCATGTAATCGTTGGCACATGGATGTGCCAGGACTTGTTTAGAACCTACGCAGCGGTGGCCTTCCGCTTGCGTTACCGATCCTACAATGACGCAGCCTCGGACACCTAAACTGCTGCTTTACGGTTGAAGCTGCTTTAAGAAGTGCGCGGGGCCTGGGGCCCAAATGGGCCGAAGGTGGATCAAGGGAAGGTCCACGTGTCCAGAGCGCAGCCTGCGCTCCACGAGCCCAGAGCCCAGCTTGGGCTCCAGGGCTTCCGAGGATCTTGAAGACTGCCAAAGGCAGAGGAGCCCCAATTGCCAGTGCGAGATGCGAGCTCTCCGAGACTCGGACTCTAACTGTGTCCCCCAAGCTCAGGTTCTCGTCTGTCCCGGGCGTTCAGGCGCGGCGCAGTGCAGGGCTGAAGAGATCAGGAGGGTCAGCATGATCTTGCTCAGGATCAGGGTTTGGACTTACCCACATCTCAGCATTCCCAAGTTGCAGCAAACCAACTCCCTTTGATTCACGCAACTCGTCTGACCGTGAAGTCCAATTTCACCCGAACCTCGAGCCTTCGATGCTTCTGTGAGGAGTCCATGATCGATGTTGTGCGCAGTGTGCAACAGTTGACTGTTGCCACAGCACCGTGGCAGGCAGTTCCGCTTTGTTGGACAGGTTTTCCCTGACAGTCCCATTCTGACGGATCATGCAAAGATGGTTCAGGAGAAGTCGTGTGCAAGTGTTTTGTTTTTCCTCACTTTTGTTGGGATCCAGCCCTTTGCAAAGACACGAGCTGCCAGGCGCCCTCGGACCTTCCACTGTCTGCCATGGCATCTGAGCATCCAGGCGACGTCGGAACGGGGCTTCCGCCTGCCATTTCTACTCGTTTTTTTTTTCCGCCGGCGTTGTTTTCTTCCTATTGCGACTACGTTTAGTGGTCTCAGGCTCCTTTGCACTTACATCCATCCCTCATGTCAGACAAGCGAGGCGAACCCGACGTCTGGCGCTGGGCCACGCGTCGTTGCGGGCCCTGCCCTGTCAAGGTGGGATTTGGCCTGGGTGTTAAGAGTATCAGCATGGGTCTTGTGTTTTGCAGCCGCCAGAGTGTCTTTACCTGGTTCGTTTTGTTTTGAGGCTGGTTTTCGGATGATGTCTCAAGGTCAACTGAGGGGATACCATAGACTCCGAATAACTAGAGTGTTTGAGAAACAGAGAGCAACCCTGCTCAACAGAGACTAGAGTATTTGAGCAGCAGGAAGCAAACCGCTCGGAAGAGATTGGAGTGGGACAGACACGGAGCCAATCTCTCGAAAGGGGCTGCAATATTTCAGAAACAGGGCCAGACGCTTTGCATTGGCTCTGTCCATCCGAACTGCTCGTCTTTCTATCACCGACACTCTCGGGAGAACTGGATGACCTCGACAGGCACAAGATCTGGACATGGTTGACAGCTCTTCCTTCTACGAACGGCCCTCCGGCAAGTTAGAGAGAGAGAGAGAGAGGAGCGCCCTGCTTTCCCTTTGACTGTGTTGAAGAAGAGAGAGAGCGGGGTCATGGAAGAATCCGGACTTCAGTCTTGAAGGTCAGGCATCTGTTTCTCTGCACGAAGATGAACGTATCAATCTGAATTCCCGTTGAGCATGCGGCCAGGCCCACCTACTTGCCGATTGGGCAGCAGCACTTGCTGCAGATTTCTGTCGGAAGCTTGTACCATTGCCCGGTGAGCAGCTCTCCACAAGGGGCCGCCGCCCAGGCCCCTGCAATGATCGAATTCGAGGTTGAAGCGACGTGCTCCCCTCGGACATTTGACGATTGGAGTCAATTGGAGGCTGTGAGCCCTCCAGGTGCGCCTCGCAGACGGAATGGGAAATCTCTGGGGCCTTCGAAGAGTGCCCGGAAAAGCGCTCACTTCACACAGTCTGTAGGGAGCAAGACCTTGGCTTCAAGGTACCGAAAGCGGCTGCGCTCTGATCGGTGGCTTCTGGTGCCTCCCCTCTTCTCGCCTGTCAAGAAGGCCTGCATGTCGACAGCTCACATGCGCCTGAGCAAGCCGTGGCGGAGTCTCGCAGGTGAACTACATGGTCACCGGGAGCGACGACGACACGGAGCGATTAGTTCGTGTCTCCCGTGCTTGCACGCAAATTCAGAAGCCGGTGTCCTCGGCTCCGCAGGAGTCGGTGCAGCTGGAGGTGTGGACCACAAAGGCAGCCAGGCCGGAGCAGCAGCGGCCCGCCTCGTCTCCAGCATCCTCTCACATGGAGCGTCCAACTCATCCCAGCTGTTTGGGCTTTTTTGGAGCCATGGGCTTGCCAGAGCCTTTGATGCAAGTTGGAGCCAGCCTTTGAGGTGCCAGGGACCAATATGGGAGGCCCAAAGAGGCCTCCGCTGAAGTGCTCGTCGCCATGGCGACGGTGCCTCGCCGCAGCAGCTTGTGCCCTGGACGGCTCTAAGAAGGGCTTGGTGCCTGTTTGCTTTTGCTCTCTCCAGGCTCCTGTTGATCCTCCGATGTGAGGTGTGACATGCTCGATGAGCATTGCGACCACTCTGACAGCTGATTCGGCAAGTGTCAAGGCCGTTGCAGGGGTTCACTTGCGCACCTCCCATACCACTCCTGCGACTCTTCGTAGCCCTGCAAGGTGCTGTCGTTCTCTGGCCACTTTCGGCGGCGAGGAGTGGTTTGGGTTCCCTTGGCATGGCCGTGGCCAGCGCTGGCCACGGAGCTCGAGGCTGCACGGGAGCGTGTGGCCGCAGTGGCTCAGAAGGCCGGGACACACAGCCTACAGTTGGCGCTTTCTGTGAACGAACTCGCTTGATGGCGTGATGATTTACCATCTTCCCGATGCAGCTGGAAGAGCTGGCCAACACGGAGACCTTTGCCAAGGTGGCTGCCGGTGGAGGTGATAGCATCAGGCGGCCTGCATCTCTTCATGGTGCCCTGGGACGCACTTTCAAACCAGGCGGGAGCTGGGGACCGTCGGGACGACCTCCCCCCTCTTCGACGCAGAGAAGGCCTGAGCCCCTCTGAACTAAGGGCCTCCTGCGAACCGAACCGAAGCCGAGGCCTTCAAGGCCCTGGCCGAGGAGGTGGAGGATCCGGAGCTCTACTTTGAAACCTTGGAGAAGCTCAAAGAGGCGGGAGGAGAGGGGCGGGGGTTGGAGGGGTCGAGTTTTTCCAGAGTCCTGGGCACTGTGGGGTCATCCTGTGGGTTCGAGGCCGTGAGCAACGCGGATGCGGACGCCTACTCGAGCATTTTTTCCATGAACTCTGCGGCTGCAACGCCGCCACAGGCTGGGGCATGAACGTTCCCCCTCATCTCCTTCTGCCGAGAGTCTGTGCGGAGAGGTTTACACGGATCGATCCTTCAAGGACTCCAACTTGTGCTTGAGCATGTTTGTCCAGGCTCGGGGCCCAGGCGTCTGAGATTCCGAGAGTCTTCCAGGAGGTGCAAGATGCGCGCTCCGCCGTCCGGCAGCTGCTGGCAATGCTGAAGAAGTAGCGGTTGCAGCGGTTCTGCGAAGAAGGGCTTGTTTGGCTTGCAGTGCTGACTACGAAGGGTCACGAGACGTCAAGGATCCCCTTGGCTTGGCTTTTGCCTCCACGGCCTCGCCGCGTCACAGAAAAACGCAATCCCCAGCTGAACCCTACGGAGGCCGCGAGGCCCTTTAAGCGCTGCGAACCGGAAAAGGGGCGCTGGACCTAGGAAACCCGCTGCTCTCTTAGTCCCAGTCCCAAGAGAACTCGAAAAGGCCCGCGAGCCTGGTCCGAACGTCGGCTGCATCGCTTTTGGCATCTTTGGTCGGGCGACGGCTGGAGGCTTCGCGCGGTGATGTTGGGAGTTTAGGCTTACTCTGACCAAAAACGCTTCCGAAGTGTCATCTATGGCTCGTCGAAGCCGGCTGCACAGTCTGAATCTCCGGTCTAGGGTCAGCCACTGCCACAGAGTCTCTCTCGCGCTCTCTCTCTCTCTCTCTCTCTCTTTTTCTTGCTGGCTCTGTTTACGCATGGTTTGCGGGCGTGAGTGGGTGGGCGATGGCGGGTGGGTAGGTGTTCTTGAATTTATGCTGGTGCACTTTTGGTTTTTGGGTGCGAGAGGACGTGGGTTCTTATGTTCCGGAGAGAGAGACCGCTTGCCTTTCCCATCAACCCCCGTGCAGGGAGATGCTGATGCTGAAGCCGATGCCCCAGGACGAAAAGAAAGGCAGTTGCGAAAATCGGGAAGCGCGGGCTTAGAATGAAGCTGCATTGTGTACGGCGCCAAGCGCTTCACAACTCGAACAAGCTGAGAAACGATTCTCTCACCCAGGTGCCCTCAGGCAGGGGGGGCAGGGTGGGAATTGAGGGTTCAGTGAAAGAAGTCGTCCTTGGCGCGGGCACTTGGCAGAAAATTTGACTTGCAAGGAGGTTCAGGCTTCCTCTTGGTGATCTGCAGCATTCGTCGGGATTGCGGGATTGCAGGAACTTTACTTCGGGAAAGTGGAGCAGTTTCCTTCGAACGCGCCTGCAGGCATCGCGGGAACAACCAGCGATGCGGACGTTGACAAGGCACCGAAGAGTCAGTGGCGTTGTTGCTACATCCGGGCTGGAGCTTCATGCTGCCGCTCTCTGGCGAGGGGCAGCTGGCAGACCGTCTTGCTGAAGGCATCTTAGCATTGTGTGACTTTGGGAAGGGAGCCGCTTCTGAGAGCGTGGTGCTTGCTCCGGGCGCGCAGACGATGAGTATGATGATGGCCAAGATGCCCTCGATGAGCTGCTCAGCAGCTCCGAGCTCAGTGGGCTCTGGCTCTGGCGGCTCTAAGGCCGGCCAGATTGCTCCTCCAAGGTGCCAGCCAAAACGAAGCGGGCATTGGAGACAGCGACGACGAAGGCCCAGTGCAGTCTGTCTGGGCTTCAAGTGAGACCGCTTCTGATTGCTGATTTCAGGCATGCGAGCCCTGACGGAGGGCTTGTTTGATCTGTGATTTGCAACAAAAAAGCGTGCTGTGCCAGCTGCCCTTTCGCAATGCAACCTTTCCAGCACCAGAAATCCAATTCATGACGCTGCCCTGTCACCGCGAGCAGATTCACGCAGCACATGTGCCGATTCGTCTGCATGCTTGATCATGATGGCCGCTTGCTGAGTGACGCTGCTCAATCAGCTCAATTCCGAGAAAATCAGAAGTGCCAGAGTTTAAAGCGAGCAACATAACATCGAGTGGCCAACAGGTCGTACGCGCAAGCTCCCAACCGCTGAAAAGCCCAGAGTCGCATCACTGCGACTTCGGACATGAATGTAAAGCCTTCGCAAGCACCTCTCGGCGCCCGCAGACCCATCCTGCCTGGTGCCTTCTGGTGCCTCTGAGACTGGCATTGCTGTTACTGCTCTTGCTGGGTAGTGCATGGGCCCACAACTCATCAGCTCCTTGATAGTTCCACGTCGGGACATGTTGGAACTTGGTCTTGGGGTGATTAGTTTGCGCAAAGTTGCTCTCCGGCAGCCGTTTGCATCAAGCACTTTTGCCCTTCTCTGGAGCTGAAACAGCCTCGCTGGCGTGTAGAGATTTTTGCAGCTGAGACTGATGGCTTTCGGGGACATGGCACCGACTCTTGAGGAATTGGCTCTCACCACAGACATCGACGGATATAGCTGCATGCCGGGAGTGGAGACGAACCTGGGTGAGCTGTTGACCACCGCGGCCCTGGAAAAGCCTGACGGCGTGTGCTTGGAGACGGAGGATGGCTGCTATACCTTCATGCAGGCCTGGGGGCAAAGAGGGCAGCCGAATAGGGTTGCTTTGCAGACTCAAGCGTGAAGCATGTCAAGCGCGGCAGTCAGGTGGCCCAGATGGCGGATGCAGTCCGGAAAGTCCTGCGAAAAGCCTTGCTCACCTTGGATCTTCCGACGGAGTCAGACTCGGAGGCACCTGATGCACACAAGCGGCGAGCCGATGAGCACATAGCGGCTTAGCTTTAGATCCCATCCCAACCTGGCCCTCGCTTTTTGGTTTTGATTTTTGACTCTGCCTGACGTTTGGGCGTGCGCTCTGGTAAGGTCACCATTGTGCTGCCCCGGGGCGTTCAAAGCATTGCTTCGGTTCATGCCGTGATGTTGGAGAAATGCGCCTACAATGCATTCGACATTGGTGAACCAGTCGAGAAGCTCCGAACCTGGATCGAGGTCGCTCAACCTCCCGTCATGATTTCTTCCGATGCCAGTTTGCGGCACTTGGGGATTGTGGATGTGGCAGCAGCACTGGGCGAATTCCCGAGAATGGTCCTAGATGTTGATCTGGCACTCCAGAAGGCAGTTGGCAACTCCTTCCCACATCGTCCAAGCCACTCACCAGAAGATCATGACAGGCCGTGGACAGCACACCACGTGGCTTCCCTCCCATCCCTCCTATTCCCCTGCACGAGCAGGTTGGCCTATCTCATCTTCACCAGTGGCTCCACGGGCAAGCCGAAAGCAGTCATGATCCGGCACAAGTCGGCACTGAACGTCGTTCGCATCTGGGGCAGGTATGTGGGCCTGAACGACAGGGATCGGTTTGCGCAGGTGGCCTCGATGTCCTGGGATGTCCATGTCATCGAGGTTTACGGAACCATGGCCGCCAGAGCGACGAGCGTCACATGCCCGGACATGGTCAAGAAGGGTCCCGACATGCAAGCGTGGTTGAAGGAGAGACACATCACTGGCATGAGTGTGGTGCCCTCGCACTTGCGCACCATGGCGGGTGGAGGAGATGCTTCGAAGCACTCGTAGCCTCGGCACGTGCGTCTGTCTTTTTTTTTCCGCATCCTTTCCCCTCGCAGGAGCCGATGTGTCTCGGACGTCCGGCGGGCTTCCACACCTGCGAATCCTTGATGTCGGTGGCGAAGCTCTGGGTGCAGATGTCGTGGAGACCTGGGCACCAGGACGCCAGCTCTTCAACAGCTATGGACCCTCAGAGATTTCTGTGGTCTGCACCGGTGGCTATGTGAAGACTGGCGATGTGATCACGATCGGTGCACAGCTGCCAACGTATCAGTGCTACATCTTGGATCCGGAGACAATGGAAGTGAAAGCAGAGGGCGAGCGTGGTGTCCTCTTTGTGGGAGGCATTGGCTTGGCCCGAGGCTACCTGGAAGAGGAGGAGAAGACAAAGCTCAAGTTTATTGAGTTGCCCGATATCGGCCGAGTGTCTCGGCCTCCTCAGCAAAGAGAGGCGCTTGCAACTCCTCGGTTTCCGCAGCTCAGGTCTACAACACGGGAGACCTGGCGTCTCGAGCAGTGGACGGGCGCATTCACTACCATGGCCGAGTGGACTGGCAGGTGAAAGTGCGGGGCATCCGAATCGAGTTGGAAGCCCTGGAGCAGGCCAGGAGCTGGCCAGGCCAAAAGGCCAAAGAGCCGCTCTGATCTGAACTCCCCAAACTCTCTCTTATTTAAAAAAGGCCATCACGGAACTCCCCAACGTGAAGCACTGCGAAGCTCGGGTCTTGGACGGGCAGCGCCTGGCCGCGGGCTCAGAGGGTGTCAAGGTCAACTCAACCGCACGGCACTTCCGAGCTGTGCCTCGCGATTGCACGCTTTTGTCATCGCGTAGCGTCGCTGTAGCATCATCGCGTAGCGAATCGCGTTTTTTTGCTGTTTCTTAAGCTGGGAGGTGTTGCTGGCCTCGGGTGCTGCAGAGCTGTCGGAGGCAGAGCTGAAAGCCACCGCGGCTGCCCTGGGACGCGGCTACGTTCTCAGCCAGGTGCCCCGAGAAAAGTGGGTCTGCCCAAGCCGAAGTGTCGACGGGGTACGTAAGCATGTGCAAGCCAAGGTGAAGATCGTGGAGAACGATGCTTGGAAGTTCAACACTTCCGGCAAGCTCTTGCGCAATGCCGTGCCGCTGGATGATGCTACTGGTAGCGGCGGCGGAGAAGAGCAGAAGACAGATGCCTGGGATGCATTCGTGAAAGAAGGGGCCTCTGACCTTGAGCAAGAGATTGCAGCCTGCTTGGCTCCGCAGTTGGGCCAGAATCTGGACAGGTGGGATCGCAACTCCCACTTCATGGAGGACCTTGGGGTGGACTCCGGCGGCTTCGGACGCCTTATTTCCCAGATGCGAATGCGGGCTTCGCTGCGGCAGGTGGACCTTCAGATGCTCTTCGACCATCCTACAGCACGATCGCTGGCCGCTGCACTGGCCGTGTCCAGCAACGACTCCGACTCCGAGGATGAAGAGGGCAATGGCCTCCCTGATTCCGATGCCCTTTTGCAGGGTGGCGTGTCCCATCTCGAGGCAACGCCTCATGCGGTCTGCGCAGAGGCTGGCTGCCATAGCGTCACCTACCGCCAGCTTTTCAAGTTGGCTGCTGCTTACCAGCAGCTGCTGCATCAGAACTTGAAGACGCATGAGGCAGCGCGGGGGAGATGCGTGGCCATCTGCTTGGACGTGCCAGAGAGGATGTCAGCCGTACTTGCTGTGCTCAGAGAGGGCTGCACATTTTGCGTGATGGATCCACGCAGCAGCGGCAGCACCATCATGGAGCAGCTCCGCTTGACGAAGCCGGGTCTACTGCTGGCCACAAAAGCCGACCATGCAACGTGGATGCGGCTGGAGGGCCACTGCAGGCTGCTGGCCTCGGAAGCAGCCAGGCTTGCAATTTTGCATCCTTTTGACTTGAGGCATCTGTTGCAGCGTCTTGTGCTAGTAGCTTCTGGTCACGCCCAGGTCGGCGGCTGCACGGTGCTGGACGTCAGTGCCTCGGCGCCACCTGCCAAGCAACGACGGGCCCGACAGGCTTCCGGCCCTTGCTGCATCGCTTTTGCTGGGAGCGCCTTGGCAGCTTGATGGAGCTTGACGCTTCTTCAGATGCCTAGGGATGCATGCGCAGCGCCCCTGCGAACACTGTAAAAGCCGCTAGAAAGCGACGGGCTGCGAGCAGAACCGACGTCAGGGGCAGTGCTGCTGCAGGCGGTCTTGGCATGGCAGCAGGAGCGTTTTTTCTTTGTGCAATGTCTCCTTCTGACGGGTGGAAAAACCAAGCTCTTCGGCACGCTTGGCAGGAGCTCCACTTGGACCACACTGGCAGGGTGCTCTCATGCCTTCAAGCTGGCAGTGTCGGTGGCCTTGTGGCCCTCCTCAGCTCGCTACATGCTGGGGCCACGCTCCTGAGCCCAAGCCCTGCAAGCCCTGAGCTCTTGCAGAAGCTTTGTGTGACTCGCGCAAGTGTCTTGGCCTGCGAGCCTAGCGACCTCGAGATCCTCGCGGCCAGCTGGTCTCAGGAGAACGGGCACGCGCGGCCGCAGCAGCTATCAGCCGTTTGCGTGCAGGACTCCCCCCGCTCCAAACCTGACGACTCGTAGACGCCACACAGACCTCTCTGGCAGGAGCTGACTGGGCAGTTGCCGCCCTGTCGCTGGGCTCCTAGTCATCTCCGGCTCTTGCACATCGGCGTGGCCTGGGCCACGGCACTGCCCAGAATGGATGCCGTCGACCTCCGGAGGGGCAGCTCGGTCATCAGCGCGTCATCGGCGAGAGCTTGGAAGCCCCTCGGGTCCTCGTTGTCTCTCGTGTCCTCTTTGACGCAGCCTCAGTTGCACCGTTTTGTTTGCCCCCTGTAGCGAGCCTTGGAGGATTTATTCTTGCAGCCTGCGTTTCAACCCCGGCCCCCCTTCCCAACCGAAATCCCCCGCCCCCCCCACCCCACGTTCCGGAGCACCTCGAAGTTGATCTTTCGGCCTGTGGCCGCTTCCTTCTGCTCTCTGGTCCGATTGCAACATGGTGGTGCAGTCGCATGGCACTCTAGCTTCGCCATGCTTCGCCTCAAGTGGCGTACCGACCCGGCATGCCCAAGAGCTGTAGAAATCTCTGTAAGCTCCACCAGCTTAGGGCTGGCTACGTCCTGGGTCACAGCGAGGAGCAAGAGAAGTCCTTCGGGCCGAACTCATGGCCTGTGCTTTGCGCCGTGGTTCAGGGTGCTGCGATTCTTGCTGCTTGCAAGCATAGATTAGAAGTTTGTGCCATATGGACCTTGTGTTGCAAAGAGCCTGAGCTGTCTTTGTTTTTAATACTTTCTTGACCTGACAGGCCCAGCCTGTGGTGGTGGCAGCACGTTTGGTCGTGGCTGAGCGGCTGCTGCTGCCACTGTCCTTCGTCATGCCATTGTGGATCTCCTTCCTTCCTTCTGTTGGCCCTGCTATTTCTGGAGCAATTCGTGCGTGTCGGAGTCCTAGCCATCTTGAAGTGGCTGCTCATCGGCCGCTACAAAGAGGGTGATCACGATATTTACAGCTTGATGTACCTGCGACACTGGCTCGTGGAACACGTCGCCAAGGGGACGATAGTAGGACAAAGCGCCCATCAGGGCAGCAGCATCGCCTTCTTGTTCATGCGCAACCTGGCCCTCAAAGCCCTTGGCGCGGATGTGTCCTTGTCCTCTGTGATCACGGCCCGGGTGGTGGCATATGACTTGGTGAGTGTTGGCGACCTGGCAACCGTCCACGGGCCCAGGCACTTGACGGCGGTGAACTACGGCACCCGGCGCATGGTCTTGAGACGCGTGAAGGTCGGCGCGGGTGCATACGTGGGCCCCAATTGTACACTGGAGCCCGGCTGCGAGGCCGCCAAGGGAAAAGAGGGATTCCCAAAGAACGACTCAGAGAACAGATGAGATAGAAAGACTAGTATGACTTGATGATGAGAGTGTGTGTGGTGACTGAGCTCCAGCGCCAGGTCGCGGCGGCCGGCTATGTGGAGCCGCTGTCCACCGTACAGACCAAGGTTGTGGTCGAAGGCCGCGTCTGCGGCGTCCCAGCACAGGCGGTGGCTGGCCCCGATGCATCCCGGTTGCCGACGAAGGAAGAGGCCCGCAGCTTCCGCTGCAAGGCATCGGCCTTGGCACTGGGCTACTACTGGTGTCTCTTGCTTCCAAAAGCAATGATGCCCTTCCTGGGCCTCATCTTTTTGCAGCTGCACCCTGGCTGCCCCAGCTTGAGTCATGAGTGAGCATCTTCCCGTGCTCAGGGACCACACAGAAAGACCGAGGCTTTGCGACTATCCCTTCAACCCGCCTGAGCGCATTGAAGAACGCACGATGCACATCGAGCGCGCAGACTCTTGGACAGCAGCAAAAGGCCAGCATAGGCCAGCAATGTCTCTTGCCTTGGCCCACAAGCCAGGACGTCCTACCACCAGAGCTCTTCAGCGCGTTCCAGTGGGTTCCGCTTATCGCATTTGGAGCACCTTGTTTGCAGGTGGCCGCACCGTTCTGTGCAGAGCACATCACTGCAAGCCGAGGTCTCGATGCTGAACACAGTCGGACAGCTTGCCGGCACAGCGCTGCTGTGCCGATTGCTGCCAAAGGTGAAGCCTCCATGCACGTACTCCTTGTTAAGCCTTCGGGCCCAGATTGCGGCTCTCAAGATGTCGATGGTCCTTCAGGCCTCGGATT
>CAJNJA010013938.1:0-12429 GCA_905231915.1 Symbiodinium necroappetens | reverse complement strand
TAGGTAATCATCAGTATAGTTACCTTGCTTCAGAAAATTACGTACCCTAAGGATAAGCCTGCGTAGTTACTACGTCCCATGATCCCTTAAGTACAATGAGGTTTTTTTGAACGTATAATTACTTACAAGTGGATAATACATGTTATAAAGACTTACAAACTCTTGCAAGTGGCTATAAAGTCGAATATGTGTTGTATGTCTTTATATCTCCAGCTATCTTTTTATATCTTTTCTATCTTTTTCTATCTTTTTTTGCTCTGTTTTAAGGCATTTAACCACCTCATGAAGAAACTTGTTGTGTTTCGTCATGCGCAGCCAAGAGTTGCTTCAGTTTGTTGTTTTCAGAGTAAGACGAGGGAGCAGCAGGAAGGCAGTCATTGAAACAAAGTGTAAACACTGGCGGCATTGTGCAAGGAAGAGACCGTTTTCCAAGTCTTTAGGTCACATCTTTGGAACGTATGTGCACCATGAATGTGCGCAGCTCATGTTTGAATAGGCAAAGGTCCACGATTCGAGGTTTGAGGGCGTATGGTTTAGGGTTCAAGCAAAATACAGGGAGCAGACGACACTGTGCACCCGAATGTTTGCAATAACTGCAGCACCAGCGTGGCAGAGCCACTGCTGTTGGTGTTCTACAGTCGTACAGCAGCGTGACAGAGCCACAGCTGTTGCTGTCCGACTTTCTGCCTCCTCTCTTTCTCTCTCTCTCGCTTTCTTTCTTTCTTTCTTTCTTTCTTTCTTTTTTGTTCTGTCTTTCTTTCTTTATTTCTTTTTCTCTCTCTCTCTCTCTCTGTCCCTCTCTCTCTCTCTCTCTCTTTCGCTCCCCTTCCGGTCTCTCTTGACTGCTTGTTTTCTTTCTGCTAAGCGAGTTTGCTGCGCAGCGTAGCTGCACAAGGAAGGCCGCGAGGCAGCGGCACTGGAACTATCAGTGCAAGCAAGTGAATGTTCGCGCTGCTTTGTCCTCCATCCACCAGCGTGGCTGTAAGAACTCCCTGAGCACGGTTGCCGTATGTATCTGCAATCGCCCACTGCGCTGCCACGTGCTGTAGCAGGCCAGCATGTCGAAGGCGACCTCAGAGAATGCTGGTTGGTTGTGCAGGGTTTAGGAGACAGCGTTATACGCAAACATAGAAGGCCCTAAAGTTTAGAGCCTTTCTGTGAGAGAATTTGTGTAGGCAAGCTGCTTTCTCCAAGGTCTCAGCTAGCACACAGTACTCCCGGGCGCTGCAGCACGCTCGGACCAAGAAGCCTTGAGCAAAGTCCTCCGACAGGAGGAGATCCCCCTCGCTGATTGTGTTGCAGTCCAAGACTAAACGTCTGCCTGTGCTGCTGCTTTCACACTGGAGCCAGCTGGGAAGTCGCGCGATGCAGTTAGCATGGTCTTTGCAGGGCTTTCGGATGCCAGACCTGAGGCCGGAGTTTTCCTCGTCTTGCAACTGCCGGACTTGATTGTCTAGCAAGCGCGGCAGCACATGCAGCGCCAGACCTTGCTTGGCAAATGCGTCCATGCGATCTCCGATCTCAGCAGTGAAGTCGCGATGTCTGGCCTCGCCCACGATGGTTGACAGAAAGCAACCGAAATGCATCGCGTGCTGCGC
Organism: Symbiodinium necroappetens; assembly: GCA_905231915.1. Taxonomy (NCBI): domain Eukaryota; class Dinophyceae; order Suessiales; family Symbiodiniaceae; genus Symbiodinium; species Symbiodinium necroappetens. The sequence continues at coordinate 10,831 of CAJNJA010013938.1, read as the reverse complement.
GATGTGTAGACGGTGGTGGTGTTTTGGCAAGAACAGCTCCTTCCCGTAGACGAGCAAAGCTTTGCGCTGGTGTGCGGACTCCTTTGCTTTGGCAGGATGCGAGCAAAAGGGTTTACGAGGGAGATTGTTTGTTTTTTGTTAAGTCCCTAAACCTTATTAGAAATCCTATAAACCAAAAAATTGAAGCTTTAAACCAAAAACTTGAAGCCTTAAACCTCGGGTTTAGGGTTCAAGTTTGAAAGCATGTAGGCATATAGGGTTTCCAGGGGAGGTGAAGGGGTCCAAAGGCTACCGGGGGGCCGCAGCCTGGCCGGGGGAAAGACTGCACATGCTGGTTCTGCTTAAGTAAGCTACTGTTGAGGGAACGACGTAGATAATAAGATAAGTAATCTCGTTTTCAGCTCTGTTGCGAGGAGCTGCAGGCGAGACGTGTTGGAGATCTTCTCTGTGTGATGAAGCCACCGGTAGCAGTGCGTGATCTGTACCAGCAGGCTGTAGCACTCGAGTTCTTGCTGCAGTTCTCCACGTGGCAGAAGCAAACGGCAGAGAGTGAAGAGCAGGAGAGGCATCATCTGAATTTGTTCACCCCCGCTACCGACATAACAACTTCGAAAGCGTCTCTCGTGGAAGAAGTCGGCTCTACCCTGTGGCCCCGCAGAGCTGACATGCCGTGCGGCCTTCCAGTTCATGCGCGCCATCTCGGCGACATCCTCCAAGTTCAGCAGCGTCCTGGACAGGACTCTCTCGACCAACCTCGTTGTTTCCACCGCCGCGCAACCTCCCTGGAAGTACGCGTGCAGATAATCATTGAAACAGTAGCTGGGCGGAAGCAAATGACGGTAGCGGGCTTGGAAAAGGTGTCCGCTGTCCGGGCGGTAGTTGATGCCTAGACATTGCGATCTTTGTTTCACCGCTTTCTTTGTTAAGCGCATGCTGCACACATCCCTGTGGAGGTCGTCCACCAGCTTGAACCAGTCCTCATCCTGCTTTCGCACGAATCGTCTGACATTGTCCTCTGTAATGTCACGCAGAAGACCATCGGCATCTCTCCCTGCTAAGTCCGCATCCAGTTTACATATGTTGGCGCAAAAAAGACAGGGTGCAAGTCCTGCCGAGCCAGTGTTGTCGAAGACGATCTTCTGGGCGTCGTGGTCGGCTATGTACATCGCGAGAAAGAGGGAAATCTTGATGCCTCGCGCCACTGGGAAGGCGTTCCGAGCCAAGTCGAGCTCTTCCAGGAGCAAATGTAGGTAGGCCGTGTAACCGCCTGGCACGTTCTGATGATCCAAGTACGGCAGCATGCCGAGTGTCACCCAAGCGCGAGGGCTGTTGCGCCACGCCACGCCGAAGTCAGGAAAGCCTAGGTAGAAAAATCCCGCCTTCTTGCTAGGCAAAGGCGCTAGTATGTTCCCTGCTTGCACTTCATCAAAATAGAGCGCACATCTGACAGCTCTGTCGTGCCATTCTTCCATCTTGTCATGGAATAAAGGCACAGCCTCGACCAGGAGCTGAAGTGTTTTACGTATGTCTGCAAACATGACCTTCACATCTCCCAGCGTGGCTACCTTGAAGCAAGGACTCACAGGGGAGCGCATGCGCTGCAGCTCTTCCTGGACTTTTGTGCGCGAGTGCTCCGGTATGAGCTCGCAGACCTTGCGATCCGACAGCCCTGCTTGCAGCAAGTCTCCGCAGCGTCGCTGCGCTTCCTCCCCAAGCGGCCTCGGCTTGCGCCCCCGCTTGCGTGGCGGATCGCCTACAGCTGCCAGCAAGGCTCTTTTGCCCGTCGCTGCACTCATTCCATGGCTAGCAGGCTCATGTGCACATGATCCTAGCCTAGGCACTGCGGGCGAGCTACTGGCATGGGAGTATAGAGCGTGGCAGTGCCACAGCTGTACAAGACTACCCCCTGCAACTTTGCGTCGTGTGTCTACAGTCAGAAAAGAATTACGAGACAATGCAAGGCCGCATTCGTGACCACGCCACTATAGCTCTCTCTCGACCATGTCCCTATAGTCTGCCTCCACATTTTGGGTTCGTGCAGTTCAGTCTCCGCAGCGAGCTGAGCGAAGCTTGCCTTCGCTTAGCTCTAAACGCTAGAGTGCTAAAGTACAACACGTAGATGCAAGACGTGAAGAGAAGGGTGCTTCAGTCCAGACTGTTCAGGTCGATCTCTGCAGTTCGGTCAACCAGGCGTCTGGCTAGGCGCTTTGCGTCCGCCTGTGACAGCTGCAGGGGGTTGGGCGCCACGTGGGTCTGCAGGTTGCGGAACGTGAGCTTCGGCTTCACTGTGAGCGGCCCTAAACCCGCGCACAACTTCGGCACCCGGTCTTGCTGCTGCTGCTGCTCGCCGTCCCGGTACTCCTTCGCGAGCTTGTTGTACTTGGAGCCCACTTCTTTCGACATACCGAGCTAGTCTACTGTGAGAAAGGGCCTGAGTCTGCGAGGACGGCTGCGACAGAATTGCGATGAGGCAGGAAAAAGTGCAAGTGTGAAAAAAAGCTGACCACTGCCAACACCTGGCGCGCTACTACATCTATACTTGGAGGTTCATGGGAAGTTCTTATAAGTGGGGTTATATTTAGGGTAACTATGGTTATGATCACTGTTAGGGGACTTATAACCCCACTTATAAATACCCATGAACCTCCAAGTAGAAAGCTGCCTGAAGCGACTGCTGGCAGGAACGCGTGGCAGAGCCACAGCGGCAACGCTGACATCTGCAGACATGTAGCGACCGAGCTTCCAAAAGCGACTGCTGCTAGGACCGCGCGGCAGGGCCACGCAAATGACTGGGCATGACATGCATTCTGCTGCCGTGATGCACGGTAGGCGGACCAATAGCACTTTCCTCTCTGCTGTTGCGTGTGTTCTCTCCCCTGGGCGGCAAGTAGCTGCGCGACGGATCTTAATTACATGCACAGAAACAGGCTGTCTCTAGGTCTAGGACCGCTTGGGCGCCTTGGCCGTGGCACGCTTGGCAAGAGCTTTCTGCTCCTTAAAGCGCTTCAGCAGCCCCTTGAGGATGCTGTTCTTGGTGCACCAGTCTGCGGCGTCGAAGGGGAGCACGCCAACGTCCTTCTTGCCAGCAGCAACCTTAGCGAGGAGGGAGCTCGTGGCAGCGTACCAGGCACGGACGGTTTCCAACTCGGTGCGCATGCGAACGAGCGTACTCGTCCGCTCTGTGCCGTCTTCGTCCTGCTCAGCCAGGAAAGCCTCGGGGGTCTTCTTCTCGAGCTTTGCGCCGTCGTCAAGGCCGGCAGTGAGTGCCTTCAGGTAGCTGAGAAGCGGCGGACCGGTCTTGCTGGCCAGCTGGGTGCGTTTTGCCACGTCCCGCTTCGCAACCTTCTCGGCCGCTTTGGCGTTTCGCGCAGCCTCGCGCTTCTGGCGAGCCTCTTCCTGCTTAGCAGTCCGCCCCTTGGGGCGCTTGGCCGCCGGCTCCTCGCTTTCCTGCTCCTCGTCGCTGAGCACGCAGACTTCTTGGTCGTCCTCCAGCTCGTCCTTGTCCTGGCCGTTCTCTTCTTGCTTGGTCTCAAGGTGCTGCTCTGCAGGCGTGGCAAGCTTCGCCTTCTGCCGCACAGTGAACTCCGCTTTCGTCAGCGTCTCCTCGACCTTCTCGGTGGCGTGCGAGAGGTGCACGGAGTTCAGAGGGAGACGGTAGCAAAGTCCGAGGGCCTTGTGCTTGCAGGATCTTGCAGGAAATGAAGCCCAATTAAGAATCCACCCCCCAAACCCCAAACGTTCCTAAGTCTTAGCGCCCAACGTCGCGGAGGTTTACATTAGATCGGCCACGGTGCTGGGTTCAGCTCTGTGTCGTCCCAGCGCTTGACCTTCTCCGCGTCGTAGCCTTCCTTCGTCCAGACGTCCAAAGGCTTGTACGTAGACCCAACCTCACGCTTGAGTTTCGTGACCTGTCGGGTCAGAAGCTTGCGGTGGAGTGCTGCACGGACCTTCTTGTAGCTCAAGCGCTGCCCGGCGGTGGTCTTGCCAGCGTTTCTCCAAAACTCGAGCTGCTCCTGTTCTGGAAGCTCCTCGAAGTCGGGGAGCGGCCAGCCGCAGTTCCGGGAGAGCAGAACGCTCAGCCGGTTGCAGCTGTTGCACCAACGCCTGCCGTTGACGCCTTTCACCACGCTGGAGGCCGTGTCTGTCGGCAGCAAGCACCGCGCGCAGGACAAGACTTCTTCGTCCTTCTCTTCCTCCTCCTCTGCCAACTGTTCGTCGTGCTTCTCCTCGGCCAAGTCTGGCTGCCCTGCAAGCGCAGCCAGCTGCAAGTTGTTGGTAGCCATGGAGTGGCCGTGCACAGGCTGCAGGGAGACACGGGCTGGGCGTTGCTTCTCTAACTTGACAGCTCTTGCAACGGCCGGGTATATCGGCATATACACAAGAGTCGTCTGCAGGCATGTCCGTATCTAGAAGGAGCAGACCAAACAGCAACGTATCCAAACGTATCCTGTCGTATCTGGCCTTGTCCCGGTCCCCCCATGGTGAACGTATCGTGTTGTATCTGGGTGGTCCGGGTGCGGGGCAGGGAAGGCAGGAGGCAAACGTATCGCAACGTATCCTGTTGTATCGTGTGCTGGTTCTCGCACCAGGAGCATGGAAACCGGACGTATCGCACGTATCCTGGTGTATCCGGGCTCCACGGGGAAGGGAGTAGGGAACGTATCCAGACGTATCCTGTTGTATCCTGTGGTGGCTCTGGCCTCGCATGCTGGACGTATCGCAACGTATCCTGGGGTATCTGCTGGAAGCGTTTTGCTCGCCCGCCACGGTAAAAAAAAACGCACAAACTCCCGTCTCAGTGGTGACTCCTAAGCGCTGTCCGTGTCCACTCAGATGTGCAGCGATCCTGCAGAACAGTTCCCTCTGCTGCAAGCAAGCAAGCAAGGGCAAAGTTGAGCCTGCTGTCTTTTTCACAAGGTGGCAGAGACGGTTGCCTCGGCTCTGTGGCAGCGCAGAGCGAAGCTGGAAAACCAGCGCTCTTCAGAGACAGAAACTGCTTCAAAGGATATCTGGCGGTAGGTAAAACAACGCGTGTAGAGCTAGCATTTACAATGGCTGTTGCCGTGCAGCACACACGCGCTATGGTACATCGCATGCTGATCTGGGCGACTGTCGTTATGACTGGGTCTGCTCAAGGCGGCCGCAACATGCTTATACTGTACGATCAAAATGTCCAGGCAATAAACTCGGATCCACACAGTTCTGAGACAAGCTGACGGGTACCTATATCGTAAGTTTGACCATATAGGAGCCTCATTACCAATATTGCTGTGGGAGTTCCTTACTATAATTGTAGTACAATGGGCGCCGAAACCCTATTCTAATTATTAAGGCCCCTATAGTAGGGTTTAGGGTTTAGGGAATAGGGTTTAGGGCTTGGGACTTAGGGTTTAGGGTTTAGTCTAGGGATGTCTAGGGGTTTACTTTAATTTCTATAGGGTTTACGGTTTAAGCTTCGGAGTAAACAGCTCGAGCGACAAGTAGAGTAATTGCTGCATTTCGTCTTTGCCCGGGATCATGAAACGGAAAAAATGCAGGAGTCACAAAACTGATCAGGCGCCCGCAGCAGCCGCAGCATACACTCGGCGATGCGCGGAGCGAGCGAGCTCAGTAGCAGCCTCGGGCGTCTTGCCAGCTGTGATTGCTTCCTTCCTGGCTTTGTGGTAAGCGCGGCTGGCGACACACTTCGTGCTGGTGCTAAGCTGCCGGGGCCCGTCCGCTACGCTCGAGGAGCCGTGGCTTGGCTTGCGGGTCTTTGTCTGCTTGGCCTCCCCAGCTTGGCTCGGCTTTGGCTGCTTCTGCTTCGCGCTCGAAGCTTCGGAAGACTTCTGGGACTTGGCCTTCTTCGTGGTCGCTGCAGCCTCTGTCGCCTTCTGGGTCTTGGGGAGCGCCTGGTCTGCAGGGTCCTTGGGCGAGGCGCGGGTCTTCTTCGCGGCTGGCTGGTCGGGGCAAGGCGTCTTAGAGCGACAGCGGCGTAGAGCAGGCGAGTCCTTGTGCGCGGCCTGCGCTGTCTCTTGCTCCTTGCCCTTGGCTTCTTCTCGGTCTGCAAGAGCCCTTTGAAACCGAGCGACAGCAGCCTCCACCTTGCTCGGGTCAGCAAAAGCCGTGACCTCCTCCACCTTGCTCGCGTCTGATGTGTCAGCAGGAACAAGAGCTGCAGCTCTCGGGCTGGTCTGACTTGTCTGTGCCTCGCTTGACTCGCAAGTCCAGGTGTGTGGCACGGGCAACTGCTCTGCGACCGCTGACACAGAAAGCGGGGTGGAGGCAGGTACCAGGGCAGTGGCTGAGCTGGAAGCTTGCAGGGCTGGCAAGGGCGGGACTGGAACTAGGACTGGGCCAGGAAGCTCCAGAGCTGCAGGCAAGCCAGCTTGAAGGCTTGGAGGGGCTGCAGGCAGGGCAGGCTGGGCTGCTGGAGCTGGAGAGGCTAAAACCAGGGCAGAGCCTGAGCTGGAAGCTTCCAGGGCTGGAGCAGCAAGGCCCCTTGAGCCCGACTCAAGTGCTGGCAAAGGGCTAGCGGGAACAGGAACAAGAGCGCCAAGGGTGCCGCTTCCGCAGGCCTGCTGCAAACCCCGGCCGTGCAAGGTAGCCCAAGCTGCTTGTGCTTGCACGCGACCGTGAGACTTGCGAAGCGGCAAAGAGGAAACCTTTCGGTAGAACTGCTTCCTGTCGATGGGGAGCTCAGACAGAGGCATCTCGCCCTGGCTGTAGACCAAGGTTAAAAGCTCTTCTGGCAGGTGCTTGGGCGCTCGCAGACGATCTTGCGCCAGCGTGGCTGGAGGAGACAAGTCGGCGTTGAGAGTGAGGAGCTCTTGGCGCACCTCGTCCTTGAAGACGCAGAAGCTTTGGTTCAGGGAGAGCGCATCCTCTTCGCGGAAGTTGGGGTGCACAAGGCCGAAGAACACAGCCATGCTAGGCTCACTCGGGTTCCTGAGACCTAGCAGCGACGCGACTTGCAGAACGGCGCCGAGGCGTGTCCACTTGTCCTGACTCTGGAGCAGCTTGTCCCACTCTGTTCGTGTCAAAAAGAAAGGCAAGGCTGTGTAGTCTTGCTGCTTGCGGCCCGCCATGTGCTTGGCAGGACAGGACCTTCACAGCTGCAGCTTCTTCACTTGGGCCACGTCTTCGAAAGGATTACTGACGTGAAGTGCAATACGTGAGCAGCGTGCGTTTGCAGGCCGCGGCAGCACCGCAAGCTTGCAATAAACAGACATACATCATCGCAATACTATATAGCCAAAATAGCCAACAAAAACCAGCAGCCGTGGCAGAGCCACTGGACGAGAGACTTCGACTAGCAGCGACATGTGTGCGTGTGTGCGCAGCCAGATATAGTGCTTTTTGCTCACTTTACGCCCTTCGTCCGCCTCGCGAGCAAGCTCTCGCGGTGGCTTTGTTCTGTCGTGGCTGCTTTGACCGCGGCCTGGTGAAGCCAGTTTCTAGGCGTCGACGCGCTCGCTTGCTCAAAGCGGGGGTCTGGTCTGCCACGCTGCTAGGCGGCGGCGGCAGCGGCGCAGGCACGCGCCACGGAAAGTCCACTGGAGCCTTGTCCTCCGTGTTCACTTCCGGCAGCTCGTTGTCCGGGTCGTAGAGAGGGCTGACAGGGCTCTCCTGCATGACATGGACGGGCTTGCGTCGGGCCTCTACTGCGGCCTACCGGGAAGTGCAGGGTTTCGGACTTACAGTGTTGGGTTTTGGTTTAGTGTTGGCTTTTGGTTTAGGGTGCACGGTTTCGGCGGTTTCGGATGATGCAAAGTTTATGTAGTGCAGTAGACCTTCCTGACCAGCTGTAGCAGCTGCCACCGGCTGCGGTCCAGTGCTGTCGTCCGTGTCGTCCGTGGCTTCGCCCTCCTTGTCGGCCTCTCTCGGCTTGGAGACCTCGGGAGCTAAGTCCGGAAGGTCCTTGTCCTTCTCCTTCTTGTCGGGCTTGGAGTCCTCTTGGGGAAGGTGCGGAAGGTCCTTCCGCTCGACTTCGGTCTCTGTCCTGGCCACCTTCCGCGTGTCTTCCGAGTGCTCCGAAGAAGTTGAGCTTCGGCGTCTGCGGCGCTCACCTTGGATTGCAAAACAAACCCAACAGTGTCGGGTCTGGTCAATACAGTTACAGCTATCTGCGACCGGGGGTCGTTGCCACCGAACGCTGAAACGAGGGCGGTAGAGGTCTAGGCTACAAAGCTCCCAGGGCATGCTGAGCAAAAGATGCCTGCATATGAAGGCTGGAGGAGAAAACAGTCTCTGCATGAGTGACACCTGTGCTCTCAGACTTGCTGCTTGCTGCGTGGCAGAGCCACGGCTGCTGCACGAACACGAACACATACAGACACAAAGCTGACTCTTGCAGTGAGACGTGCCGCGTGGCAGAGCCACGGCGGCTGGACGCAACACGGACACCTAGAGACAGTGTAGGCCGCTCATTGCACTCAGACTTGCCGCGTGGCAGAGCCACGGCGGCTGGACGAAACACGGACGCCTATAGAGACACTGTATAGGCCGCTCATTGCACTCAGACTTGCCGCGTGGCAGAGCCACGGCGGCTGGACAAAGCACAGAGACATGTAGACCACAGGCTAACTCTTGCAAGTAGACATGCCGCGTGGCAGAGCCACGGCGGCTGGACGAAACACTGACACCTCCAGACAGTATAGGCATGCATAGGCCGCTCATTGCACTCAGACTGGTGGCGTGGCAGACCACGGCGGCTGGACAAAACACAGACACATGTAGACCACAGGCTAACTCTTGCAACTAGACATGCCGCGTGGCAGAGCCACAGCGGCTTCACGAACACTATACACAGGCTGACGCCTGCTCCAAGACTGGCAGCGTGGCGGAGCCACGGCGGCTTCAGGAGAACAAGACACCCGGCTAACGCGTGCTCGCAGACTCGCCGCGTGGCGGACTCAGACTTGCCGCGTGGCAGAGCCACGGCGGCTGGACAGAACACAGACACATCCAGACCACAGACTAACTCTTGCAAGTAGACATGCCGCGTGGCAGAGCCACAGCGGCTTGACGATCGGGTTGACAAGCACTATATATGGACATGGCAAACACTGACACGTGCGGCCGAGCCACGACGGTAACCGAGGCCTGCATGGCTGACCAAGGGTCTAAACCCGATATCACACAGATAGCGCTCGGCACCAGCAAACCCTCACCCCGCCAAACCCTACATGAAACCTTGAAGCAGAACCCGGCCAACCCTTCTTTGTTGCCGCAGTCAGGCTCGGAAAGCACGTGTCTAGCCCAGGAGTTGCTACCTTGGACTCCTTGCTCTGGCTAAATCGAGTCACAGGAACACAAACCAAACCGCTCCCTAGCACCGCCCCTGAGGGTTGCCAGCTGCACTCGGGCAATGGCCTTCCGGCTTGCACAGCTCCTACACAGACTAGGCGTCTTTGCTCTCTGTCTGCTGGTTGCGCATCATGTCCTTAGAGGAGACACCGTTGCTAAACCGCTTCACTTCGGTGCCCACTGCGAGTTCGTAGGCGAACTCCTTGTCTTCGAGCAACTGCTTCGCCAGCTCGTCTTCCGCAAGGGGCTGAGGCTGACAGGCCGGCTTGCACTTCTTACATGCGGGGGGAACGACGTCGGAGCAGGAGCAAGCGCCGGCAGCGTCCTCATCGCTCTGGCTGTTCCCCTCCGCGACCACGTCGGCTGAGGTCTGGCTCTTCGCGGAGGAAAGCCAAATCCGGATATCTTTGACTATCATTACCTGCATGTGGGAAGGCAAAACATGAGAAGGAAAAACTTAGAGCATGCCTCATGTTCCTGTCGCCTCGTGCCGCCGCGTCTCGCGCGGACCCAGTGACAGCACGGTATTCTCACGTGACGCCACGTCAGCTCGCACAAGCGCCGGTCGCTTCATGCTTGCAGAAGCAGGAGCATGCAGCAGTGCTTGGGCCTTGAAAAGCGCAGCCGGGTGTATGGCGTTCATTACACATTTGGAAGGCAACAACGCTTCTGCTTCAAGCACCACGAATTGCAAAGAACACGCACTGCGGTACTTGGCATGCCTACATCCGTGTACAGACTAACAAACAACTGCCACAACAAAGTCTGCTGAGACCACTCGTACAAGGCATGTGATGCTTGTAGTTGCAACAGAACCTCTGCATAAAATACAGAAACTTCAAGCAGTGTCTGAGAAGACATAACAAATTCTGGATACGCGTGGGAAGGCATGCTTCTTGCTGAGCGTTCCACACATAGAACGAGCGTGGCAGAGCCACTGCTCGTGAAAGCCACAAACCCTCAACAATGTCTGTCCCCTTCCTCCCGGGTGCTTCTTGCATCCAAGAATCTACAAAGAGAATCCTATTCTAGCCTGTCGAAATCAGCTCAGAGCAACATGCCCTGCGAGGACTGGCATGACAGCATCAACTTGTCTTCGGTTCCTGTTGTGCTTGGAAACATCATGTTCCTGCCAAGTCAAATTCAAAGCTGCAAAACACGCAAGCATAAGTAACGTAAGCAGTGTTACAAAAAAATGGCCGACATCGCCGTAGCATGCTATCTTTTTCTATCCTTTCTATCTCTTTTTTAGAGTTATAACTACTTGCAATTCTTATTAACATGTATATGTCGTAGTATTTGTTGTATCACTTCGAACAACTTGTAACATTTCTACTTCTTATAACTGTTACAAAACTTATAGCTTATACAACCTGCTTATAAGTGGTTTATAAGTGGCTTATAACCCACTTATAACCAAGTTACATCTGTTATAACTCTTCTACTTCAAAAAAAACCTCATTGTAAAGAAGTACAACACGGGGCCTTACTTGGAGGTTCATGGGTAGTTATAAGTGGGGTTATAAGTCCCAAAATATGGGTT
>CAJNJA010013937.1:0-10265 GCA_905231915.1 Symbiodinium necroappetens | reverse complement strand
CTAAACCCTAAACCTTCAACCTTCAACCCTAAACCCTCAACCCTCAACCCTCAACCCTAAACCCTAAACCCTAAAGCTTCCCTGGAGGACTGGGTACAGGAGCTCCTTGTGGATCCGGAGGCGGACGCGCGCTGCGTCCGTGTGGAGGGCGATCGGGACGCCTACCGCAGCTTCGGCGCAGCTCATGGGATTTTGGGACTCCAGAGCTCAAGAGTTTTAGGGTCAAGTCTTTTGTAATTTTTTTGCGGTTTTGGGGGGCCTTTTTAGGGTTTAGGACTTTGCTCCTCGCTGTCACCCGCTTCCCCTAAAGTGAAATGGAACATCTTTTTTCACAGCTCTCCCTCTCATGTTCAGCAATCCTTCTATCGGGCTCCATCTATGGGCTCCATAAGTCTTTGCATTTAGGGGAGGGTAGAGAGTCTTCTGCCGGTAAGCCAGGAGACGCAGGAATGGCTTGCGGGGTTCGCGGTTCTAGAGCCGGTGGGCCAGGAAGTAGCCCAGGCTCCTGAAAGCCTGAAACCCAGAGCTCCACCCAAACACGCGACTCACAGGCTCTCACAGACTTACTTACAGCCCTTACGCCCAGAACCTAAAGCTCAAGCCCGACACCTGTAAACCCTGTACTCGGCCCTGAATCATGAGCCGTGGATGCTAAGCCTGCAAAGCAGGATGCTTGGGTTTGCAGCCCTGGGAAAAACCTTTAAAGCCAAGCCGTCAACCCTGACAGTACCCTGATGAGTACACCCTTTCCGAAAAATCCGGATAAGAATTAGGATCCTACAACCCCTTCAAGAATTTGGTTTTATTTCTCACGGGCCTAGGCCCTGACAAAACACCCGTCTAAAGCCTCATAGAGCCCGACAAGGCCTGTAGTGACACCGAATAACCCTAAACCCTAAACCCCAAAGAGTGAACCAAACCACCCCAGGATTGACGGGGCCCGTCGATGACGACGTCTTCCTCTTTCCTGCGGCCTTAGGCTCCGGGTCCGATTCTCTTTGTAGAGTTTGGGGGTTTAGGGTTTAGAATTTGGGTTCTTAGGTGGTTTGTCTTTCAACTTAGGCCGTTTAGGCATGGGGTCGAGTACAGTCAGGGCTGTTAATCTCAGGGGTGTGTTTGGGCTTCGGGTCCAAAGCCCCCTAAACCCTAAACCCTAACACATAACTGAAGCCCGAAGCCTCAGCCTACTATATCAGCCCTGTGAGTTGCAGAGGAGACGAACCCTTGTTAGACCTTGCTTTTGGAGCTTCCCATTCTTGGGCTTCTCATATGACCCCAAAACAGAAGTTTTTGGGGTCTCTTTGTAGGTTCGTACAGGATAAACACCACTACAATGCGGTGATTTTGCCTTCTCAACGGGCTGAATACTCCATCATATTGTTCCTCTGGACCCCTGTCTATCGTGTACAGTGCAACCTGCCCAGGTGGTCTAGTTGGTCTCGTTCTGTTGGCCGTTACAATACCGGCAAATGCGCGTGATCTATTGCAACTCCCGCTCAGGGAACCTATGTCCCACATGCCAACCCTAAACCTGAGCTAAAATGTCTAACAACCCTAAATCGGAAGACTGTAGGTCCTAAAATCCTACATCCTTAACCCCATTATATAGCCCCTAAGCCCCTAAACCCCTAATCTCTAAAGCCTGAAAGCCATCAGCCTCTGGCCCGGCAGCTCCTTGACCTGAACTCGAAAGCCACGGCGCGATAGTTGACGCCAAACCCCAGCTTTACAGAGTGGTTCTCTAAAATTCGGGGCCCTTTTTGGGTCCGCAATAGCTTATAAAAGGACCCTAAAAGGGACCCTAACTTAGAGAACGACCCACATCGACCCAGTGCAACGTAGACCCCTACATGACGAGAGCGTTTCAGGGCCTTACCATTTTAATATGAGGATGTTTACTATCATCCTTGTTAGGGCAAGGAGGTTTGCTCATGAACGGCTTATGTCACACGTGCACAAAGTTGCGTCTGATGCGAGGGAGGGCAGTCCACAGCACATGGTCTTTGGGGCGAAATTTCTAAGTTCTTTAAAGTTTAGAAGTTTCGGGTTTCGGCTTCATTGAAGGTTCAAGAAACTCGATAAGTAGGCTATGAACGGGGTGCTAAACAAGATATCTCCAACTACCAAAGTGTGTTGAATAATTCGAAATAATCTTCAGTTCGATCAGAACGAAACCCCATTGAGTTCCTGAGCTTCCACTCAGAGCTCCCGGCAAATTTAGAGCAGCCAGACGTTTGATTTCAGGGCCTTGCCTCTATCCCGGTCCTCATGCAGATGGACTGTAGAAGCCTCACGAAGAAATCGTACATAATATTGGTACTACTATGCCCAGGGCTGCCTGTAACAAGCATGAAGACAGCCCAACACCCTAGTATAATTGTTAAGTCATCAGTCGAGCATTGTATGGGATGACTTGTCACGATCCCGAAAGCTATCCTGGACGAAAGCTCCGACCCAAAAGACGACACCCCTAACCCTACGCAGCAAGCTCTCGTCAAAAATCACTTAAGCCCTAAGAGGCTCAGCCCTTGCCTTGCTCCGTGTCAGGACTTCATCAGCAAGCACGACTGCTCACCTCTTTGATGGAGGAGCAGTTTTCTGTCAAGCCCCCCTATCCTAAACACCCAGGCTGAATTCCAAACAGATTTCGTGTTAGCGATACACAGGTTCAGTTCCTGCAAAACTGCTTACACCTCAAACCACTTTACGCCTCCAGATCCCAGATCCCCACGGATCTCCCTAATCACTAAAACACCCAGCACAAACCTGTCGACCCTCAACAGACCATGCCTCGCCCGGAGTGTCCGAGTGTGAGGGAACCAGTGTTTTTGTTTTGCAGTTGCTGTTCTTGCCTGTCTGCGCGCAAACCCAGGAAGCCAGTGAGTGAGTGAACCTCGGCCACTGGCACGGCAGCAAGAAAACTGCGCCACCGGTGCCTACAGGAAAAAACCAACGCGCCCCAGCAACGACTGCAAACAAAAAGTACGCCCAGGGAACGACAGCAAAAAACATTGCGCCCCCACAACGACAGCACAAAGAAAACAACGTGCGCCCCCCGAATCGGAGGCGTGTTTTTTTTTGGCTGTCGTTGCGGGGACGTGTTTCTTTTTTATCTATCGTCCCCGGGGCGCGTTTGCTTTTTGCTGTCGTTCCCGGAGTGTGCCGCCGCAACGACAAGCAAAACAGAAACACTCTTACCCCGAGAGTGTGCGCCGCAACCCCAGGACCTCTGACTCAGACCCCGAACTATTCATGCTGCTCATCGGTTTCGTAGGATACTGCTCCTGCCCTTTGCATAGGTTCCGGCCACACCACCGAAAGTTCGGAAGCCGACTGCCTGGCAGGACTGGGCGCCTCCGCCCAACCGAAGCAACCTGTGGCCGGTGGAGAGTGAGGAGAAGGCGGCCCCCGGAACTGGCAAAAACTGGGGGTGTGCTGCTACTGCTACTACTACTGCTTCTTCTACTACTACTAGTACTACTACTACTACTACTACTACTACTACGACGACTACGCGTGGGATTTGTGGTACTATTGTTAGTATCACTATTTTTGATACTCCTACTACAGTCTTAAGCTTTTACCACTTAGGTCCTCAAGCCCCTCAACCCCGAAACCTCAAACTTTCGCCGCCGGCCTTCAGGAAGTCGTCTAAGCCAAAAGTCTCAATGCAAACCTCAGGCGACATCTTCCGAGGAGCGGTTCAAGGCTTCGGGCACAGACTGGAAGGAGCTTAACCCAAAAACCGTAAGGCCGAAGGAAGGCACATTCTGCCTCCAACCCCCTTGAACCCCAAACCAACGACTCAACAATCAACCTCGGAATGGAGGGAATGACCCAGGAGAGGGTCCGGGGTTCAGGGACGATAGGGCTTCGGGCGTTCATGGGGTTTCGACTCACACACTCGCACAAGGCTGGCATGGCTGGTTCACGGGGTTTAGGTGTTGACAGTAATAGCAGAAATTAAAAAATGACAATATTAATAACAACAATAAAAATAAAGGTAATAGAAATAGAAATAGTAACAGTAATAGTGATAGTAATAGTAGTAACAATCAGCTTCAGGCTTTTGATTTGTATGGAGGGCGCTAGACTTCGGGACCTTACGTGCTGCTGTCAAGACACCAATTGCAACGGTCTACCCCCATCACGATCCATTCTCAAAACAACAATCCGGCCATTTCAGGCAAGACTGCAAACCCGTTGAGCGCATCAGCATAGTGTGCGTGCAGCCGGCCATCAAAGGGCAATACAAACCTGTTGCTGCCTAAGATTCCTTGGGCTGGACACACAAGGTCCATCTAAGAAGCTGCGCATGTAACCGAGGTTACATGGAACTATTTAGCAGGTTAGGGTCTGGCTCGTTATAACGGAATTACCCAGACAAATCACTCCCAAAGCATTTCAGGTTCTCAGTTTCCTAGTGATTTTACGTTGACCTTAGGACATGTATACGGGGCTCCGAGACCTCCAGCTTAGAAATGCTACGGCACACCCTGGCCTGGCTACGATACTTGAACTATTTCGGGCTCGCCCGCGGCTTTATCCCCCCTGTCAGGTTGAGACGGTCCCTGTGTTGCTCGACGTGTCATGGAACTGAGCAGTTGCGGGCGCCGGGCCCATTCGCCGTTGAAGTCCGGGCGCGCACGGAAGAAGTCTGCAACTGTCTCAACCTCGAAATACCCCGGTACATATGATGTCCAGTTTCCCGCTTGCAATGGACTGCCACCAGCAACTCGTCAACTCCGGAATATAGGACTCGGGGACAAATTGTCAACTCCAATCATTATATACCCCAAGATCCCCGTTCGAATTATTAAGGCTCCTTTACTCCTAGAGTATCTGCGGGCTAAGCTACCTCCCGTCTATTTGTGTTCACGGTTCGGCAGAAGTGATCCCTACGGCCTGCGTGATGTCTACCAGATCTTGAAGGAGCTACAAGTACTCTAAAACCAAGAACGAAACTGTGAAACTTCATCACCTAGATGTACTGGAAGCCACTGGGTTGCTGTTACCCAACTCCTCTTGTCACTCCCCCCACCACCTGTTGCATATGCTTCCTGTTGTTATTGCCACTACTATTGTTCATGACGGTGCCACTACGGTGTAGCTGCAGCTATGGTTACAGTAAGAGAATGATTACCTATGTCATTAAATTCTGGCGCTGCTACTTGTCGCGGCTGTTATTATTGTCATGATTATTACCTGTGTTGTTCTTGTTCTTATGATCGCTCTGTTTAGTATTATTGCTACCATTTACTACCTTGGTGATGCTTTTACTGATATTTTTCCGCTGTGTCTGACAGGCTCTCGAAACTCTGACGGCCCCTGGCTCTACGTGTGGAATCCCCTAAGGCCTCGAGACCTCCGTTCCTCAAGAGTAGCTCCGCTGTCGAAACAAACCTGTTGCCATGAAACGCTGGAAGGGAAGTGCAAACACTGAGCAGTGGCGGTAAGAATCCCGGCAAAGGATTTGGTGCTCATCACAGACTGGGCAGTGTGCGACCTCTGGCTGTGGACTTCAACGCGTGTCTATATACTGCATCTTGTCATGAGCTTTGTCATACTGCTGCTGCACTGCGTGCTACTGTTCCTGCTAATGCTACTGCTACTGCTTCTGCTTCGGCTGCTGCTGCGGCTACGGCTACGGCTACGGCTACGGCTGCTGCTGCTGCTGCTGCTGCTGCTGCCACAGCTGACACTACTTCTATCGCGACTACACTCCTGAGTACCACCACCACGACCACTGCCACCACCACCACCACCATCAGCACACTACCACACTACCGCTACGGCTACCACCACTACCACTACAACTACAACTACAACTACTGCTACTGCTGCTGCTACTGCTGCTGCTGCTGCTGCTGCTGCTACTGCTACTCCTACTGCTATGGCTACGGCTACGGCTACTGCTACTGCTACTGCGGCTACTGCCGTTGCTACTGTTGCCGCTACTGCTACTGCTGCTACAACTGCTACAAGACCACCACCACCACCGCCGCCTCCACGACCACCACGACCACCACCACTACCACCACCACGACCACCGCCACGACCACCACCACTACTACTTCCGCTACTGCTACTACTGCTACTGCTGCTACTGCTGCTATCACCAGCAGCAGCAGCACCAGCACCAGCACTACTACTGATCACTACTGGTGTGGCGATGCGGCTAATACTGACTACTGCTGCTGCTACTGCAACGACTACTTCTTCTACGACGTCTACTGCTTGTTGAAGGCTTAGGTTTCAGGATAAACTAAACTAAACTCCACCACAAACCTGAAACCCTGAAGCTACAAGCCCCACTCTGAGAGTAACCCTTGTACTGGAGGCGCCTTTTCCATGTCCTAAAAAAAGGCCCCTATCCCTAAACCGATCTTTTTGGTGAAATTCCGGCCTGGACCTCATTTGCTGCATGGTCATGCTGCCACGCCTCTCCTGGCTGCTCATCGGAGTTTTAAGCCTGGGTTCAAGGGTTGGCTTAGTTGGGGGTGTTTGTAATTCTCGGGTGCGGAACCCTTCGCACAAACCATGAGCCCTGCAGCCTGCATGGGATTAGTGCTTCGGGTGGTATCTCGGAGCTCTTCGTATAGCTCCGGCTTTGGGTGCACCTTCCGTTTGCGCAATTGGCAGTTTTCATAGGCTCCGCGGTTGGTTTAGATCAGGGTGTGGGGCGTTTAAGTTTAGCGTTGCTGAACCACGGGCTGTGAATGAGAACTTGGATGACCCGTTGCGGGCTCCGTGTTTCACGCTTGAAGGGCCATCATTCTCCAAAACCCTAACAGAACCCTAAACCCTAAACCCTTGAACAAGAGCTCCGGACCTGAGATCCATTAAACTTGTACACTTCGTGCAAACCCACAACCTCCGCCGCCAAAAGCTTCTGAGCGGCTTTAGTCTCCAAGAACAGCCCTGAAACCTAAGCACTAATAATCCCCAAAGAACCCCTAAATCGCCGAAACATCGGGCTGGAATCCAAAGACCCTTCTCCCAAACGCTCCGGTGCCGGTCTCCTGCATCACGTCCGCCTCCACCGAAATCTGGGCAGGCGCCGATGTTTTGGGGGGAAGCGGGTGCCTCGTCCCTCCCTCCGTCAGGCTTTAGGTTGCTTTACTGGGTCCAGGGTTTGTTGCGGGCGTGATCAAGGAAAACTCTCAAAACACACAGCACGCGTACCTAGAAGAAGATCCATAAGCAGCCTTTTCTCCACGTCGAGAAATAGTACATGCAGACCCACAAACCAAAAACCCCTGAACCCGAGGACACTGTCTTCAAAACCACCGGAAGAGGGACGCCTGGGAGCTGAAGTGCGGGACATCCAGGGAGGTTGAAACACGGAGATTGAAACGCGAGGATGCAAGTTCGGGACTCGGCAGCCGAGTCTTCACAGCGACACCCTGAACAAAACCAAGCCAAACAAGCGCCGAAGAAAGTTCCGAAACCCGAAACCCTAAAAACCGAAAACCCGCCATCCTTAACCACAAAAGTCTTAAGCTGCCTGAACACGGAAACCATAAACAAGCCGTCCATGAACCCCTGAACCCCAAACCAAAAACATGGAGACCCCTGATTTCAGGGTTCGGGGTTTTGGGGTCTCAGGCTTTCGAGTTTACCTGTCGTGCTCGAAGTAGGGCGTAGCTCGAGATGTCCATTTTTTGCCGACTTAAATCGGGTGAGCCGTGTGTGAGCATGGCGGAAGTGGCCGTCATGTATGCAGTGAGGCTTGGGGCGCTTCTTGCCGGGGCGTGGCCTCGGCAAGAATCCATCAAACCTGGGACGACTATTCACTAAGTCACTAAGTTTTGGGCGTAGGCGTAGGCCATGGGGCCAGACCTACTTGCGCCAGTGTTGTGAAACAAGAATACAACGGCGCCAGGAAAATCCCAAACAAGAACCTTGTCGCACCTGACACATGGCAAAATGCCACAAGACTGCCGGGTCTTCCTACAGCCTTCAGACAGAAATGATCTCAACGCAAGCGGAACCCCATCACTTCCGCCCAGTAGCAAAGCTTTGACGATCCCTATCACTCCCTTCTGTACTCTTCTGCGGCCTTTTCTGCGCAGACTGAGGTGCCAGCCACTCCCTGAACCCTTACCCTTATAAAAAAACAGCCCTAAGCCCTGCAGTCCAAATGGCAAAATACACCGGGCATTATGGGTCCCTCCCGACCAAGCTGACCCGTGTCCGAGGCCCTCGCCCCATGGAGACTGCAGGAGGAAATTGCACGAGCCACCGCCTCAAAATGCAATACACTGAGGTTTATGGCTCAAGGTGTTAGGGCTAGCGGCTAGAGTTTGGCCCTGGATAGCTCGGACCTGTTTGAATACTCATCTTCTCATGACAGTGCGCCTGTGCTTCGGGAACCCGTACCTGACGCACTGATGTTCAAAAGACTGGTCCGGACCAAGAGCACCGTTCTCGCTGAATCAGAACTGGGACTGCCGAGATCCGGATAGAGGCTGTGAGCTTAGAGTTTAGGCATTTCTGGCTTTAGGGGACTACGATTAGGAATTCTTGAGAAGTAGTGCAATCGGGACAGCTGCAGATGCCAGCACTTTTCGGCACCCCATAAGGCCCTATGACTCAGGGTTTACCTGTAGCCGAAAAGACCTACCGTTTCAGGGTCCCTTACCATGGTTTCTATATATAGTTCCGGAAAAAGGTAGGTCTTTTCGGCCACAGGTAAGGTTTGGAGCTGACCTGAGGTCGTGCAGGCCTATGGATACGGGCACATGTAAGTACAGTTATATGTGACCTAGTCGTGTCGACCTTGAAGAAATCAGGCACCTGTGCAGCAAGGATTGATAAACTTCGAAATACCCATCCATCGCAGGAAACCCCTTGCGTGCACCTTGAGTCTAGCACTTTTTTCATGGGTATAACGGTATAACGGTCAGAACTTCAAGCACCACGACTCGCAAGACTCAGCTTTCCATATGAGCGGCTCCCCAAGTTGGGCTGGGTTGAAGGTTTGGGGCGGCCCAAGAGTAGCTAGTAATCGGTATCTCTATAGGACCATAAGGGAAATCATAAAGTTTCCCAAAGTGCCAGCTAGCAGGCTGCCATTTCAGGAACCGCCCATGCCCTCCACTACGATTGCTGCTTGAAGTGTTCCACTACGATTGCTGCTTGAAGTGTTCCGCCATCATCAACTCGAGCACCGCACGGGCTGCCCCGACTCTTCCACCGACTGGCGCGGGTGGTTGGCTTTTCGTGTCTATAGGGTTCAAGGCTTGAGGTTTCGGCATTCACAACTGGGACAAGCCTGATTAGGTTTTAGATTTTAGGGTTTACGCAGGGTTTAGTCTGAGGGTTCAGACCGGGCTTGAGGATTCAGGCCCCTAAACCCAAAACTCTAGAGAGTCTGAGGGTTGCCGCTTAGCAGTACAACAAGTGTTCGTGGCTGTGTGTGTGTGTATATATATATATGTGTGTGTGTGTATGTATGTGCATATATATATATATATATATTGATATTGCTTCACTTTTCGATATTACCAGTGGGAATGGTCACACAAAATACAACCGACTCTTCCGACATCTGTACTACTCAGAACTGCTACATCTTGTTGCGACGATGCACCCTGGAATCCAAGCTCGGAAACCCTTGACCTCAAACCCCGAACCCTGAGACCAACGCCAAACCCTCAAACGAAATGCTCCAACACCCAAACCCAAACACCTGGCCCCGGCAGTTTGAGGTTTAGACTGTACGGCTCCTTCAAGGGATCTTTAACGGTGCCTTGCAGGAACCTCTTATATGAGGGCTCAAGAACAGGATGCGGGGTTTTGGGGTAGAGACCGGAGGACCAGGGAACCAGAGGACAAGAGGACCAGGGGCCTAGGCCTAGTCCAACTCTACTGGTACCAAGGGCCCTAGACGAGAGCTAACGTTAGGAAAAAAACGGGCCGCAATAGAAAACGCAAACAACAAGGCGAGCCTTTGTGGAAGCCCTGTCCACCGCCGACGAAGGTGACGCTACGCAAGTGCCGTCGTCCTCTCGTCAGTCGTTTGAACAGATTCTGGGCTCACACGGGGATTCAGGGGTGAGAGTTCTGGGATTAAGAACTCAGGGTTCAAGATACTGTGCTGGCAACAAAGCACCCAGCGACGCAAGAGGGTTTCTCTTCCCCTGACGAAATCTATCAGTGTGCGTGTGCGTGCGTGTGCGTGTGCATGTGCGTGTGCATGTACGTTTGCGTGTGCATGTGCGTGTGCGTGCGCGTGTGCGTGCGCATGTGCATGTGCATGT
>CAJNJA010013935.1:807-12429 GCA_905231915.1 Symbiodinium necroappetens | reverse complement strand
GGGGGGGGGGGGGGGGTGGTTGCGCAGTAGTGAAAACACAACCTGGGCTACGGCTAGGGTTTTAGGGTTCCCTGCTCTCTGCAGGCTCTTCTTGCCTCGCCTTTCCCTCCGCTGAATTTTACCCTGCGGTCAGGAGACCAAGCAGAATCACGGTGTAGATCAGTCACATGCAAGAAATTCGCCTAAACCCTAAACCCTGAAACACAAACCTTAAATCGACTCAATGGAAACCCTCTGCATCTCGGGTCCCCGCCCTTGGAAAAGTCGCTTCACCTCAGGAGGACAGGAGAGTTTTGGTGCCCCAAGATGTCGCAAAGCAGTCTATGTGTTCAGAGGTGTATGTCCTACCAAAACCGTAAATACAGAACACAGTGTGTAGCGATGCGCACACATATCCAAACGTATGCTATATGCTGATATCGATCTCCCAGTCACGTAACGTAGAGTATGTAGGTCGTCAGAAACATCTTCTCGATTGCCAGCACGGGCATGAGAACTAGTCCAAGGTCCAAGATGCTGCAATGCGCCATAAGCGAGTAGGAAAATCGAACTGCTTTGAAAGGCATATAGGGTATGCTGCCGACAGTCGTGCAAACCCTGGGTCGATCCCAGACAGTAAGCCGATGTAAGCCTCTCGCGTGCGGATTTTGCAAAAGCTCGGATACCTGCAGGTGCACCAAGGAGCTCGTTCTGAGGACCCTATAGAGGCCCTAAACGGTCCCAAACTGGTGCGCTGCAGCGGCATGGACCTCCAGGTGGGACTCCGGTGCCAAGCGCGAGGCATAAGCCTAGCAAAGCTGAGTGATGACGATGAGTGGATCTGTCTTGGGCGTTACTATCATAGTTACCTCTATAGGCACCGTTACTGACTATCACAGTTACCACTATAGCCATTACAGTTACTATATCTACTTTTGTCTGTGAAGTCTGTGGGTGGACATGCGAGGTCAGAGGAGCAGTCTGGGAATCAAACTTGGCTTTTCAAAACCTTGCATTCGTCAGTGTGAACCAGCTGTTCTCAGAGCAGAGCCCTGACCAATCCCCCAAGAACTGACACACCGATACACCAAGAATGCCTTGCTGTCCGGGCCTCGACAAAGGCCTGCAAACGCTCTGGAGCCTCGACGAGCCTGCTCATGCGACTTTCAGAAGTCAGAATCTGCACGCATATGCTACAGTGCACTGCACGACGTCACTCCACATGACATAGCATGGCCTCAAGGGACTGACCGAATGTGGCACAAGACATTGCATTGTGCTATGTCCGGCTTTCTTAAACTGGTCTAAAGCCACAACGTACGTGATTGTACTATCTGGTGCTGTGCTGCATATTATGTCAGGGGAGGCACTACAGATGATAACTAGCGACATCGAAGGTCTTCGCGATCATTGTCAGCCCCGGCTTTAAACACTGAGCCGTACCGGAGCCCACTAGGCCTGCGTGGTGCACACCGAATGCGACAACCTGTATCCGACCAAAGCCTGTTCCGATGATTGAGGCTTGGAGTATATGCTACAATCTATCTGAACCTGTCTATCTATCTATACGTATATATATATATATATCTATATATATATATGTATATATATAAGTTGTAAGTATATATACTTGCAGGATCTTGCTGGCATACATGATTGTCAGGGAACATGCCATAAAACCCCAAAGCCTGAACCAAAAGCTCTGATGCTCAAACAGGAACCCCTCTTCGACGAACCCCCATAGGATCGCTGAAATCCCAAATAGGTCCGTCCCTAGGAACCCCTAAATCCAAAAGAGCTCCTTTAGAGGATCCCCTAAAGGAGCCCTTACAGGAACCCTATAGATCCCTTAAAAAGGTCCTGAAAGGAACCTTGTAGATCCCTTAAAGGAATCCTTCCAGGAGCTCCTTTAGTAGATTCCTGGAGCCCTTTGCCCTAAGCTCCGTTTGCTCCGTTGCCTCATGACGATCTGACTACGGCGGAGCTTGGCCTCGAGAGCCCTGCAGTCGCATATCAAGAAGCTTAGGGCGTAGGGTTCATGGTTCCTATTATAAGGCTACTACATGTGTACTGTAAGGGTTTCTCCAGGATTCCAGATTACGAAAAGGGCACTTTGAGGCTACTACAGGGTTCAGGGTTTTGGGCAGGAAATCCGCAGTTCATCTGTGTGTGTGCGTGTGCCTCGGTAGAGCAGCAGGTGACACTGACATTGTTTGCACTGCAACGCTACCACAAGTGTTCAGAATGCTCACCGGGGTGCATGCACATGATAAGACGACGGATGGCTCTGGGCTATAGACAGACCATCGGGCCGGCCTTGTCGGATCTTTGCCCAGCAGCCGTACGAGAGCATGGGCAGTCCCGAAGCTTGCCTCCATGCCAGGCAGTTGGCGCCATCCATGCAAGGCTTCATGGGTTGGTCGCTAACTCAAACGCCTAAACCTGCAGCAGTACTGTTTGGAAGGCTGCATACTATCACAGCCATCGTGCCTCTTATCCTCATTATTGCGGCTCCGCGAGGATGCGGAGAGCACGACGATTCTGTGCCGAACCCAGGGCTTGCCACTTCACCAAAACCCAGGCTGAAGACGAAGGCAGCTTTCCCCCAGCTCCACAACCACGGGCGCACTTCGTGGAGCTGTGGGAAACGCCGAAAAAGGTCGAGGACGAAGACCCAGCCACCTGAGGCAGGCGGTGGTCTTTCGCAGGATCACGGAAGCATCTGGGAGTAGCTGCCATCATGCAGTTCATTGCAGTTCCAATTCCGAGATACATTGGCCCCGTGTTTCTTATGTCCGGACACCCCTCTCATTTAGCGGCGAAGCGGGAAAGATCGAAAGAGATAACAACAGAATCCTCAACCTCAATCTCCACACATGCAAGGCCTTCCAGCACATTGAGCTCGTACTTGTCAGCCGCGGCGAGGGCCTTGAGGCGTGCCACCGGGAACTTGCAAGCTGTCATCTGCAAGAAGTGTAATGGAAAAGTAAATACACATATACATGCATACATACATACATACATACATGCTTACATACATACGTAGACATGCGACCATCCATACATGCATGCCTCCATACCTACATACATATCATGCGTACAAGTGCATGCATGCATGCAAACATACGTAAATACGTACGTGCGCAAATACATACATACATACGTACGTACATACATGCATGTATACATGCATGCATACATACACAGACACACGACCATCCATACATGCATACCTCCATACATCCATCCATACACGCATACATCCATGCGTGCATGCATGCATGAATACGTACATAAACACATACGTGCATACATATGTGCATACAGACATGCATACATGCATACCTACATTCATGTACATGCGTGCACCTGTTCATATATTTACATGCTTACCCTGTGTACATATATGGGTATTCATGCCATGCCTGAATGAATTGAATGTGTGTATGTATGTATGTATGTATGTATGTAAGTATGTATGTAGATACAAAAGCACGCATGTATGCATGCATGTATGTATCTATGTATGTATGTATGTACGTATGCATGTATCCTGGCATGTATGTCTGTATGTTTTGATGTATGTATTTGTGTATATATGATGAGGTGTAGCGTTACAACACCACTGAGCCATGTGCACGCACGTGTGAGGTCTTATCTGTATGCAAAGGTAAAATAAAGTACCCTTTTATACATCTCTATCTATGTAGATATCTATTACTCGTATATTTATGTATTTATCGTATGTATTATGAACTATGACTTGTAGTTTGACCATCACACTACGACTATCACTCCTCCTCCTCCTCCTCCTACTACTACTACTACTACTACTACTGCTACTACTGCTGCTACGGTACTACTACCACTGCCACTGGCACTGCTACCCCTACCACTACCACTATTACCATGACTTTTACGACTACTACTATTACTACTACTACTACTACTACTACTACGACTACTCCTACTCCTACTCCTACTCCTACTCCTACTCCAACCACCGTCCCCACGCCTACCAGTGCCCCGTCGTCGTCGACAACTACGACGACGACAACCATGACTACGACTAAATAGCACTAGCTACCACCACCAATAGTTTAAAACGGTCATGTCAACTGCAATAGCAGTAGCAACAGTACCAACGGTACTGTTTGGTGAGAGAGCTCGATAAATAGAAGAGGAGATGCGAGCAGCGAGGCAAAAGATTGACAGCGGTATTGTCAACACTCAATGGTCATAATGCTGTCCCGAGCTCAGAAGCACAGGTACAAACACGAACAGCGATAGCAGCACTGACCGCATGCACACCAACACAAATCCGTGAACAGCCTGATGTGTACATGCACACACACACACACACACACACGAACATGAAGATGTTACACTGCCTCGCACTGCCCGCTGCCCGATGCATTAGACTGAGTACACATACACACGTGCACACACATATTCACACACATGAGAAGAGGCTCCCGTGACATCTGCTTAGCTTGTTGTCTATCTCAGGTTGAACCGCAAGGCCTGCTGGAGGAAGCTGCTGAGCCAGCGCCCTTTGGGCACATCATTTTTCCAGCGATCCCGGACGAACCTGCGCCCAGGTTGTTCCAATCAGGGCTCCCTTCCAGGGCTTGCAAGCACCTTCTCGAAAGGCATGCAAGAGCGCCACTGTAGGAGTTCTTGACTTCGCGATACCAGTCGCAATCACCAGACTGATCGACCAAACCATCAACATAGGATTCTTGAGCATTCTAACATCAGCCCTGAGGTCCTCAAGCTTTCGACAAGAATTCGCCTTGGCATGCCGTAGGGGCTTGGCTCGGGAACCACGGCTGGAGCCACGGCACCGCAGTCGGGCGGAACACCTTGGCTTTGGGACCTCTGACTCTCGGATCCAGCTCTGCCCTGCCACGCTGCAGGATCTAGGGATTCAGGGCTCCAATTCTGGACTTAGGGCCTTTGGTAGTTTGATGGTCCAAGGCTTCAGGGATTTAGGTTTAGGGCCACCTCTTGTTTTCACAAAGAAGCTCCTAGAACTCCAGGGTTCAGGGCTGGCTTGGGTTTGCTCCAAGACATCCTGTGCTTCTCTTTTGCTGCTGTCTGCGGTTTCTGCTGCAGTGCTCTTTGTTCTCGATACTCTCCACGCGAAACTAACATCGATAAATCTGAGCATCTCTTTCCATGCGAGGCCAACGGCTCCGGTGTTTTGTTTGGCCGTCTCGGGCTTCTACTTGACGAAGTTAGTGCGCAAAACCAACACATTAGAAGGATTCGGCGGGTCTGTTTCACGTGGTCGGTGCGTAAGAATGCATTGGACATGTTGCCGTCTACTGTTGCATCGCCAGCATGCGAAACTCGCTCGAGGATTCGGTGCACACACGCATGTGTGATGGTCCGGGAGGTCCGGGAAACCAGGATCAAAAGAAGAAACGCGTCTTCCAGCGTCTTCTTTACCGCAGTAGCTCCAGCTGCCATTTCTTTGCATGGTTGATAGCTCGTGCCGCTTCACGATTCGTCAACATGCCAAAAACTGTTGTCGGTTCGTGGAACGCTGGGATTTCCTCTTCCAGACTCATGCATGGGCCTTGCTTGGCATTCGGGCTGTGTCTGTATGCTTGCGGCAGTCATCGGATCGAACCTTTGCAAACGTTTGGGCATCTGAGCGCCGAACCCAGTGCAGCCGTCAGCTCTGCCGGGAGGAGACCCTTTTTCATCAAGGCCTGGACACTCCGGCACCAACCAAAGGCGAACTCTCTGATCCGCGCAGATTTTTCGTGGACTCGTGGGATGTTCCAAACTTGAAACGGCTCATGTGAGATCTGCGCCGTATTCTTCTGGCACACACAAGCTATAGTAGCAGAGCCATTGCAGGAGAGAGATGGCTGGACGGCTGGACGTGATCGAATTTTCACGAGACCGCCTTTTGCACTGCACAGCCGATGGAGACGAAGCTCATCGCAGGATGAAGGCGCTCCTCCAGCCATGAGCAAGGGGCACAATCTCGACAAGTCTTGTCTCCTTGGGAATCGGAGCCCACAGTCCGAGGCACTTCGACAAGAACGAGGAAGCCAAGGCGAGGGGCACCCGCCTCCGCCTGTGAGCTTGTGCACAAGGGCCCTGCAAGCAGAAAATTTGAGCGTTTAGTCGGGGAACGAGGGGAATGTTGGAAGACTGATCGAAGCCGGCTCGATTACGGCTCTTCCCGCTTGCGACACTCTGCAAATATCGACACGCGACCCTGAAGGACTCAATTTGCAACGAAGTCTGAAGGCTGGATCAAGGTCCAATCTTTAAGAATTCCGGGGCCGAAAGACCACATGAACCAGCATCGCCGCCACTGCAAATATTGTCGGCGTCAGCGTCAGCCTTATGAACTCATTGTCGCGACAAAACCTGCCCTGCGCATGGGCGACGCCTGCTTCCGTAAGCGAGCTGCCGCTGGAGACCTGAGCTGCAAGAAGACGGGCGAAATCTCCAGCTTGTCAAAACAGACTCACGTTGACCACACCCAAGGCTTGCCACAATCTCAGCAAAATTCTCGTGTTGGGCGGCCCAGACATGCAATTGACAAGCTAAAGAGTTCTTTTACCCCACGGTTCTCGTCGTCATCACACAGACTCCATCCACTAAACCTACGCTTGGAGACGATATGCGATCAGGAAAACCACGGGTGCTGTGCGCCTCAAGCTGCGACAGCGCGTGGCGCAAATCATCAGGAAGCGGGTACACCTCAGCGACAGCTTCCAAACGAATAATTTCCAGCAAGGAAAACAATCTTCACCTCCATCGTCCCCATGGAAGCTGCAAAATCATTCCCGGCCGGCGAGACTCTGAGTGACCAGGCAGCGTATAAGGCCACAGCCGAGCGTGCATGTGGTTTCTAATCCCGAACACGAACCTGAAAGCTTACACAACAACCAGCAGACAAGCTTCACTCTGTCGTAAGCGCAGGCTGTAATTAAAGTCAACAATAGAAGTTAGTGGTGTCAGCGTGCCAACACGGCCTGCTCAATACTGGTGGCTAGATGGCAAAGGAATTCATCTGGCTCCACCTGCCCTGACATGGATGCCTCCCACAATCCACCCTCCCACACCGACCAGGTTTCCGGGCCATGACCGCCGGATAGGTAGTGTCTGCCCACCTGCTGTGCTGCAAAGTACTTTGATATTTTCTTTCAGTCCTCCGACACATGCCCCAGCTGTGCGGGTGTGTAGAACCTATCTCGCGACGCGAAAGCGCAAAGCAATGAGGCATTGTCATGGTGTTCCTGATGCTGTGGTCTTGCAGGGTTTCGGGCGCGATCCTCTGGACTAAGTTCACAAAGACCCAGCAGTCCATGAAAGCCCGAATGCTCTGCAATTCGACATGCAAAACAAGCCTGATCTTGCGTCTTCCTATGTCTGATGTGGAGCCTGAGCTGAAGCATCCTGTTTGTTGTGCCGTAGCATGTATGCCCCAAGCTGGATGCAGCCAGCTGACACAGGCACTCTCATCACTACCATCAGCCATCAGTAAAGCAACATCGGCAGTTGCGCACTGCTGCAGGGACGCTGAACGATACCGAGTAAAGCTGGCTGCCTCACAGCTCAGCCGATTCTATAACCCTTGTGGCTCCCAGTCCTGATGCTGTCTTGATGGTGACTATGCATAACAGGCATACCACTCGAGCGATAACCCCACGCGATGAAGGCGCGAGAAATGAGCATGGTGATCATTACGACATTGCCTGGTTCTGGTCAGGCTACGATGTTGACAATGATTGCGCTGTTGATGACTGCTATAGTCATCACCAAGGTTGGTGCCATCGCTACTGCTTATTCATAGCAATTGCCATGTCACTAGGACTGGCGCTACAGCGTTTCGTGTTTTTGAGCGGAAGACATTGATGCATCCCAAACCACACACCACTTATTCTATAAACCAGAACCTCAAAAGCAAGCCTAGGCCCTAACAAACCCTGAACACGAGGCTTAAACCCTGAAGCCTTAAACCCCAAAAGCCCCAAACCCTAAAATCCTGAAATCCCAGGCCCAAGCCACCACCAAGGGTCCGAGAGAGCCGTGGCCAAGCCGTGGAAGAAGGGACGGCCACCAAACCACTGCTCGGTCCTTCTACTATTGTATCATATTAAACTGTGTTAGATTATGCCATCTTATTCCATATTGTGTTATGTACTGTATGATGTTATATTTTTACATCGTACTGTACTATATTGACTGTTCTACAAGGGCCTATATAGAAGGGTTCACAAGGGTTCTTGAAAGGCTTAGAAATAAAGTTGTCGGCTGGTTTAGGTCCGGTCTTGGGTCTGGAGCCTTTCTCACCTCACAGGATTTGATGTTTGGCTTCGGGGGTTTAGGCTCATGGGGTGTCCTCAGTGTCCGGCTGAAGGGTTGTAAACGCAGGACTTTGAGAGTCTCGACTCCTCTTTGTCTGTTAGATAGCGCTCCATGAAAATCCTTAGTGAGCCTTAGTGGAACCCGTGACACTTGGAACGCTTGGACCTCGACTCCTCAAGCTTTCTTTGCTCGACTCCCCTAGCCTCGTAAACGGAATCTGGGATCTCCAGTGCCCTGTGTCATAGTGGCTTTAATCACTAGGAACAGGGCTTTGGGAATGTTGCACGTGTAAGAGGTTACATACATGGGCTATGAGGGCATGCCATTACGAATCATGCCGACCCCCAAATTAGCAGAGCCGTCCTGCCCTCCGTTGGGCCGTTGCTGTCCCCCAGTGCGGCACGACCCCAGGCCATCGGCAGCAAACCCCTCCTCGGAGAAAGCAGGATCTGTCATGGTGTGTAAAGCAGTTGCGAAAGGAGCCCTGAATACCAAAGAGCCAGCTTACCCGGTGCGATGAGGATGAGTGTCTCCCAATCATCATCAGCATCAACAACAACGCCATGGTCATGATCAAGCATGGCAAGTCATTACAATGACAAGCATGAACCTGAAATTCAAGCACTACTAATTAAACGTCGTCACGATGCATGCACAGGGCAAAGTAATCGAATCGTGGTTGAACACCATAACAAGTGCGACGGTAAATACGTGTTCCTTCGATGCGTGCCTGGACAAAGAGATGGCGCGCAGCGCTGGTTCAACTACTATGTGTCGTTTCTCAAGTCGGAGATGCCACTTACTGCATGCGTCGAGAACCCTTCGATCATGAGAGTCCCGGAAGGGCCTCTGCTTATGCATGTTGACGATGGATTGACCCTCGGACCGCTGGAATGGCTCAAACAGAAGTACATTCCCGCGTTAAAGACGAAGTTCGAGATTTCTGTCGAGATTGACTACAGACTTGGCGATACATTTTCTTTCTTGAAGTGCAAACACACTATTTTGGAATCTACTGCAATGACACTACAGATCTACGACATTTTACTATCCAAAATCACAGGATAATTCCACAGCATGGGTCGCATGCCTCCAGGCCGCATGTCCATGACACGGTGCTTCAGCAAACTTTTGTAGGACTTTGGACGCGTAACCCGAAGTCGAGTGCTCATAAACTCACACCACGAAATGGTAGAAAAAACAATCATAGACACATGCTAATGACAATGGAAATGCTCAGAATCATCAGCCCCCTTTCGAAACCCGATACCGAGAGCTCGGCTCGCCGCCAAGTGCCGAGCCAGCAGCCTGATCGGCGCTTTTCAGGGCTCAGAATTCTGGCTTGAGGGCATGATGACTGAGATTGGGTTTAGGGTTTAGGGTTTTAGGGTTTGGGGTTCAGGGCTTGTGGTCTCGTAGGGTTTTGAGTGCAGCGTCCTGAGGGCCTATATTTCTGCTTGGAGGTTATCTGCAAGTGATGCAAAAGCTTTTGCAAGTTTATCCCACCACAGCCTGTACAAATTTACCTCACCACGACGATATTCGCGATCTCCTTCTATCTGTATAGTATAGCCATCTGTAAAGGTGTATATATGTGTATGTATATATATATATGTATATATATATATATGTATAGGTACACACAAACACACACAAGTAGACACACATGTCTCTCTATGTGTCTTTGCTTATATGTCAGTCATGTATGTATGACGAAAATATACAAGGGTCATCAAGCAATCCATGTTGTTGGATCTCTTGTGCTCGATTGTGTTCGTGTTCATGTTGCCTCTGCTTGTGGGCACCAGAACCATAAGTTCGTGGGCTTCATGCCGAGATCTGCAAGCACTTTTTCGGAGAGGCATGGCATGACAAGGCTGGTGTGGGCCTGCTGGGACTGAGGCCACTTGTAGCAAAGCTGCTGCAGGTCCAAGCGACCCGTCTCCGTCTGAAGTGCCGTCGGAAGAACATCCAAAACATTCCTGCGCTCCCAGGTGGCTTTCCGAAAATCTGAAGCTTTCTCGTGAAGGCGGCTCCACGGCCTTTTTGCCTCGATTTCTGCTGCACTGGTCCAGGTCACAAGGAGCTCGCCGGGTGTTGTCAGAACCGGCTCGAACCGGCCCTCTACAATCGAGTGACAGTGAATCTGCTCCCCTCTCTTGGCGTTCACGACACTAGAGCTTTGCTTCGTGAATATGCTGCCATCTTGGAGAAGTAGCACATGCGACGAGATCTTGTGTTCCCAAAAGTACCATCCAGAGTTGCGGACCGTCTCGGACTTGACAAGGGAGAGGCAGTGTTCTTGCTTCAGGTAGCCAGGTGGAAGCTCGAGAGCATGGGTACAAGTGAGGCTTCTGATCAGGTCTTCT
This sequence comes from Symbiodinium necroappetens, assembly GCA_905231915.1. Lineage (NCBI taxonomy): Eukaryota > Dinophyceae > Suessiales > Symbiodiniaceae > Symbiodinium > Symbiodinium necroappetens. The sequence goes on along the minus strand of CAJNJA010013935.1, from coordinate 1,741 downwards.
GCGAAGCCTTCAAGAAGGTTGCAACGAACTCGAACCAACGTAAGCGTGACCTCTTCATCGCCGTCCTTTGGCTGGATCTCGCCCGTGATGGAGTGGCCCGCCGGCAGAAGCTGGTCAAGGCTACTGCAGTCCAGCCTTTGTAAGAGATCTGCACCAGTGGGCAAGGGCAAAGACACATCCTCCCTGAAAAGGACCTGCCCGTTAAGGTCGCGCACAATGATGACAACCATACAAAGGCCGCCTGCAAAAAAAGGCGGCTTGAGAACTAAACTCAGAGATGTGTGTGTGTGTGTGTGTGGAGGCTTGGATCTTTTTGTACGAGTTCTATAACATATCCCAGAACCCTATTCCAAGTTGTAAGAAGCCCCGCATGTTTGCTGATCCCTCGTTTGCTCCTACACGTCCTACACTTGTCGAATCTCCGGGAGCAGAGCATCGACCGAAAATCATGGTGCTTAAGGCTGGAACCACGATCATGTTGTTGTTTTCTTGCTAACTAATTTATACCATCCTTCCTAAGTTATGATGATGGGCATTACTTTTGGGTACCAGTACTATTATTAACTACGAGTCCATGATTATCATCGTTGTTGCTTTGTTCATTCGGCTTTCGAGTACTATTGCTGTTACTACTGCTGCTGCTGCTGCTGCTGCTACTGCTGCTGCTGCTACTACTACTACTACTACTACTACTACTACTAGTGCCACTGTTACTGCTACTGCTACTGCTGCTGCTGCTGCTGCTGCTGCTGCTGCTGCTAGCTGCTGCGGCTACTACGGCCACTGCTGCTACTGCTGCTACTACGGCTACTGCGACTGCTACTGCTACTGCTACTGCTACCCCTAATCCTACTCCCACTCCACCACCACCTCCTTCTATACTAGTACTAGTACTAGTGCTACTAGTACTACTCGTGCTACTCGTACTGCTCGT
>CAJNJA010013934.1:0-12430 GCA_905231915.1 Symbiodinium necroappetens | reverse complement strand
TAAGTAGTAGTAGCAGCAGCAGCAGCAGCAGCAGGAGGAGGAGGAGTAGTAGTAGCAGCAGCAGCAGCAGTAGCAGTAGTAGGAGTAGTAGTAGTAGTAGTAGTAGTAGTAGTAGTAGTAGTATAAGTAGTAAGTGTAGTAGTAGTAGTAGTAGTATAAGTAGTAAGTAGTAAGTAGTAAGTAGTAAGTAGTAAGTAGTAAGTAGTAAGTAGTAAGTAGTAAGTAGTAAGTAGTAAGTAGTAGTAAGTAGTAGAAGGAGTAGTAGTAGTAGTAGTAGCAGCAGCAGCAGCAGCAGCTGTTGTTGTTGTTGTTGCCGTTGTTGTAGTAAGTCGTCGTAGAATCAGAGTAGTCGTGGTGGTAGTAGTAGAAAAGTTGATGTGTTCCATAGTTGTTGTCCGTTTGTTGAATGTTGGTGTTTTGCTTTTTAGAAATGCGGCACATTGATGTTTTATTGCACAGAAAAACGAATGCAAAACTAAAAAACCGTATCCCGTATAGTCGACGTGATTGTTGCCCTCTGGTTTCCAATGATTAAAAGGAAAGTGTTTCGCAGCCCCATGTTGCCGTTAAACAAACAAACCAAGCTCTTTCGCTAGTTGTATAGTTCTTGATTTTGCGGGATTCTTGTTTCGAATCCTGCTGACACAGCATTGAGACTAAAGAAAGAACGACCATTAATGTCGATTCATTTAAATTGTCAGTACATCCGTAAAGTTTTCGGAACCCAGCAAACCTTCAAGTATTTTTTGTGGTGAAAAGGTCGGAATGTTGTAGCTGGGGTGTTGTAGGTGTTGTAGATGTTGTGGTGATGCAGATGTTGTGTATTGTGGGTGTTGTGGTGTTGTAGGTTTTGTGGATGCTGCGATGCGTCGTTTTTTAATTACTCAGACACCCCGTTTGTTGGAGAAGAACATCGAATCTGACACATTCTTTTCGAAACCATGTACGCTCCACTTACCAGCCGAGCATCCATGCAGTCATTTTTTCACAGATTTTTACAGCACTACCCAGCAAACTGACAACAATTGCGAATCAACGAATCCCCGACTGCTCACTGATGATGATCTACCGTCAAGTCGTTTTCCCGTATTTGCCCGTCAAACAGTGTCACTGCCACTGCTTTCATGAAACAGGATGCTGTCAGTGCAAAAGTACCCGCAAGATTTCACTATCCACCTGCTGCGTTGCTGCACCACCAAAAAAATCTTCAAGCCCGCTTGCACTTCCCTCTGACCGGGTCGAAAAATATCTGTGGACACTGGCTACATCCTTGAGTTTACATTTATATACGTGTTGATCAAGCCGTGTTGGGCAAAAGGTGTTGGAGAATTGGTGAGACACTGGAAGCCGATGGAATGTGCAATGTAGAAGCCCCAAAACTTATTGTTATCCCAACGAACCAAGCAGGACTTGTCTGGATGGCCGACGTCACGCGATTTGCAGTGACATCGCGCGATCTTCGTCTTACAATGGCATCATTGACGTTGAATTTAATCCAAGTAATCCAAGGCTGTCTGTAGCGCACAAATCCGAGGTTTATCAGTTTCAATGTGAAATGTGTCCTGGCATGAAGCAACATGCATGCTAAAACGAGTGTGTGTTCATGCTCACGTTTGTTTTGATCGCCGTTGTGCCGGTCATCACGCAAGTGGCAAATTTTGGCTGGATGTGACATTAGCCAAGACGTTCGTTGTTTGTTCATCTTGAAGCTTCCATGGGTTCCTTTCGATGTTTGGCCTCGGCGCAGCCGAGCAAGCTGCATTTGCATTTGGAATTGTCCTGTACCTTGGCTAGAGTTCAGACTCGCGCAAGTGTCTAGTTTCGTTGCATTGCGAGGGTGTGGCGGGGTTAAGGGGGTCAGGGAGGGATTAGGGGGTCGGTTTCTGATTATTTGCATCGGGTTTGGACTGGCGCGGAAATGATAGCAACGATCCAGCATTTCGGGCGATTGTTTGAGTGCATTTGCCAGCAGCACAAGACATCACTGCTTGCCTGGCGCTATGTGGAACGGAATGGTCGGTTGAGCTAGGAGGTGTCACCATTCCACGCATGTTCTTCGGAGCCTCACATGGTGCCGTGACTAGAGTGCCCGTATTTCCAACAGGATCCTGCCTGTCCTTGCCGAGCGAACCTACACGACCTTGGAGACGTGGCGTTTAGAGAGCTTCAGTGTTTGCGCGATCGTTGGTGTGCTGTGCAGTGCCAGCTCAGGACCTCGTGGAGCCTTTTCCCACGCATTGCGACGAGCCACTGACGTTGCAAGGACACTACCGCTCATCGACTGGCAGAACAATCTTTCGCACCCTATCGTGAATCACTCCACATATTGTGGACAAGTTCGATTTTTCTTGGAAAGTGTTGGACAAGAACACATGTCGTCAAGCGTTTGTCGCCCTCAGGCAGAAGATGTTTCATTGAAGCTCACGATGCAGTTGTGGAGCTTCACGACACGGTTCTGGTGGTGAAAGAGGCATTGTCGTTGAAAGGCCCAGCGGCCCAGACACTGAGAAAGTTAGCAATCAGGCTGTCACTATGGAAGGGTTTTGGGGTTCTGGATGATGAGACGTCACAGCCAGGCAATTTGACCTTCATAGCGACCACACCGATCATGGGAACGTGTGTGAACCAAAGCCGCAGCTAACATTTTGTATCGATTCTTCTCCACGGTGTGTTTTGCGGTGCCAATGCTTGGCTAAGGACATTGGATGGTCCGTTGACAATAACAGATGGCAGCTTGACGATCTTGGGCTGCAACAACACTGATGACACAGGAGGACCTCAAGGAGGTGCAGCCTTGAGACATGGCATCGGGTGCGATGTGATGCTGCTCTTAACCTCTTGGCTTGCCAGGTGCCTTGTTTGTCAAGCACAAGGTGAACCTCACTCGAGCACAGCTCGTAATTCGAAACTCTACACTCCCCCGCCTCATACCGGAGATGAGGCAGGAGGTGTTTGCTGCCACTTTTTGCTTGAAGCCGTGACGACGTGACCGCGCAGGCGAAAGGCAGCAACGACGACAACACCGAACCCCAGCTTCTTCCCGAAAGTGCGGAAGAACAGGAACAGGAACTACATGCATCTCGGCAATCCAAAGGCAGTATGCCAGGTAACACTACACGCACTTGACAGAGATTTGCTCAAGAAATGGACCAGATTTCGGCCCAATGGTGTGTTGGATCTCGAATACTTGGAGGTTCATGGGTCTATAAGTTTACTGTAGTACTTGCAAGGGGGCTTATAACCCCACTGATAACTTCCCATGAACCTCCAAGTAGGTGGTCCAGTTAGCCTGTCAAGACGTTGACAACACGATGGTGCCCCCACTTGTTTCGAATGCACTCCCATTGCGACCCAGGACAAGCGCAAGTCAAGGTGGCTGCGCTTATTTCGCAGAATCGTTGGAGCTGCACCAGGCTGGATGTTCCCGGCAGCGCGCAGGATTCAGCCGCTTGCGCATGTTGTTCGTCCCGGAGGCTTCTGCGGTCTTTGAAGATTGCCAGGCAGATGTGGGAGGCACTGTCACTGTGTCTCTAATGGAAGTTCTGCGGGTGCATTGTGGAGCCTCTCAAGTTGGGCTGAGCGCACATGGAAGGCTGTGTGAGGATTTCTCGCGATATCGTCATGGATGAGTCGGAGCTGCGCTTCCGAAGCTGCAGCGCAGAGCGTGGAGGACGTCTTCCTGCAGACTGCGGCCATCACCGCAACTTCTTAGCGTGATAAGCTGATTCGCTGAACTTTATCAGAGGCGGTGTTTGTGCTGGTCACAGGAGCCTTATTCATGGGGGAACATGCCCCGTCTTGGAATGCGCCTCCGGGCACTGACGGCAGTTCGCTGCTGCAGCAAGCAAGATCGGGCAAAGGCCTCTCTTGAGAAGCTTTGCTGTGTACGGGTCCCTGTTACTTCGTCTCTCACTTCCAGCATACGGCAGCCCTGTGCCAGCGGTGGGAAGTGTGAACACCAAAACGTGCGATAGCACGGAAGGGCTGTGACTCGTGGCGTTCTGATCGAAACCCTGAGACAGGAGGCAAAGCATCGTGGACTACCACGCCACGTGCAGCTCGCAAGACGGTCTTCCGCTCGACAGGCTCAGAGCAGAGTGTGTCACGGTGCGAGGAGTTACTCAGAGAAGCTTCCGCTTGAAACTTCCGCCGCTCCGATTCAGGCGGCAATGTCTCGATGCAGGGATGTGAGGCTGCCAGCGATGGTGCTGGCATCTTCGTCTACCAGGGCAACTTGCAGAGTAATGCCACTGCAGCTTGGCCTGAGCACCTGCTCCGGACAAGTTCTATGGTGCCTTGTCCCGAATGCCACATCCGAGGACATGCTCTTTGAAAACTGCTCCAGTGGCGCTTTCGGAGGCGTGCATGCTTTCGCCTCCCTCATTCCTTGGCCCTAGAAGTCTTGGAGCCCCGAGGGTGACTTGAGTCCTGTGGTGTTCGCAGGTGCCATCTTTGCGGGGGGATCGATCCTCAGGCCAGACACGGGGTCTTCGGCTCGTGATTGCTCTGACAGAGTCATTGATGTCATTGCAACATTAGAAAGTAACAGAAGTATAGCTCTTGTCGGGGTCTGCAGCGACCACTGGACGGTCTCTCGCTGCTCGGTGGTCCATTCGCGAGGCAGATATCTGGTTCCATCCAGTTTCGTCAGAACAAGGCGCATAGTGGCACATAGTTTCGTTCATTTCGTGCTTGGATCTTCGCAGTGGAGTCACTGGAGGCTGTTCGGGGCGGCAGCCTCTATGTCCGAAAGCTAAAGCAGGCAGTGCCTGACCTGCCTCTTTCGCTTCTGTCGGTCTCCTTGATGGGAGGTCGGGGGAAGCATGAGCTTCTTTAACTCTACCGCTGAGAAGACTGGTGGCGCCATACAGACAGAAGGGTACAAGGTGCCATTGTCGAGTTGTAGGAGCTCAGGCTTTGTGATGCTCTTGCTTCTTGCAGGGGTCCGGCCAGCTCTTGTTCCAGGCACGGCTTGTCCGTTCACAGGGCTGGACATCCTTGACTCTTTATCGCATCGAAGTGTTCAATGGTGACAGGCATGCACGGCCGGCAGCTTGGGCGGTGCTATCCAAATTTTTTCCAAAGAGGCTGCAGACGAGAACAGCTGCTCGGCGAGTGTCTGGGAGTGTCTGGAATCGACGATAACTTCGATGGGACACGGTGGCGAGAGATGCGTGTACACACTCCAGCAACAACGAAAGCTTGCATTGGCATGAATGAAACCAGTCTGAGAACGATGGGTGTCAGGGCCTTGGCTGATGGTGTCACTGCAGAACTAAACTAGGTCAGATGAAGCTCACACCTGACTCACCTGTATGTGTCAGAATTCACTGAACACTCGGGGCCCGAACGGACACGGCAGCTGAGGCAGGACAATCGGAATGATGACGCAATCGCTGGTATGTTTCGGAAGTACGAGAAAGCAATTCTGCACGTCCGATCGTGCACACACACAACGATCGCAGATACGCAGACAAACACACTCGGCCAGTTTGCTCCCCTTCGGCAGAAGCCTGACGTTCACCAATCTCGTGTAGCTAAAGCCGATTGCATGAATCCTGATGCATGGCAAGAAATTACGGGAGCTGCTCAACGCCCTTCCAGTGCTGGTGGAAGTCGGTGGGCATCCAGATGTGGGGCGTTGCCACATGAGGTGGCAACAGACTTCGCAATGCTCACAAGTTGTTCTACTCACACAACTGCGTGTACATTTCGAAGCACCAGTTCCAGCACAATAAGCATGTGTGCATGCTAGCCTGCTAGCAGTCAGCTTGGATTAGTCCCTGCAAGTTCTTTTTCGGCAGCTTGTTCAACTTGATCCAGCTTTGATCGATGCTACAGCCCTAGATCCAAAGGACTGTAGCAAGAAACATGAGCGCAATTGAGCCCATTTTGAGTCGTCTCTTTGTTCCTTTTTGTCCTTGTTGCCCAGCATGTGACAACATCAGCAAATGCAGTAGATCCTGCAGCTACGAGGCATCCAGGCCACCATGGCTATTTAGGTACCGGCACGTTCTACTCACTCCAGCCCAGTTCGTGTGCTCTCTACTCAGGCCTCACGTAGCTCAGCTAATGCCGCTTAAGTCCTCCTCTTGCATATCAGAACCTGCATCAGAAAGCCACGACAAGCCTTTCTACTCAGCTCGAAAAACACAAATCCGGGTCACTTGTACAAACGTTTGCCCTCCCAGTATCATCCACTTCTATTTCTGAAGACAGGCGTTGCACAACATTCACTATCATGCCGGAACTTGTCTTTGAGGCCGCCACCTCTTTGGATCACAGTTACATTAGTTGTTGATTCATCTAAGCCCTGCGACCTGCTACATGGTGATGAAGTGTAGGGTTGCTCGTGGTTATCGGTTTACATTCATTCGTGTGCATGGTTATGGGGCTATACACTCCTAGCTTTGCATAAACTTACATTGACATGTGAATATCCGTCGGACCAGTAGACAAGCAGAGATGTCTTGTGATAAATACCGGGACCCTTGTACTGACGGATGATACGGACAATTGTGTAAAGGAATGGGCCTAGAAGAACGCCTTCGTCGGAATTCTTACAACCATTGGCGAATGTATAGCAAGGGTCACCAAAGAATTTCCGCAAGCTAACGGCACACACTTGGTACTCCAACACCATGCGCGAGTGCTTCCTTTCTCCGGTCGCATGTACTGTTCATGGTTCGCCTGACCGAGTGTTCCCTCCATGAATCATGTGATCGTGAGCTGAGGCATCAGTTCGAGCGGCCTCATCCGCTGCTCCGAAACCTATGGCTTGATGGGCCATGCCCTGAGGTGGTCTTGTGTCTGTTGTGGTCTGTTGCCACAGCAGTGCAGTCGCCTGTTGTCCACCCACCCTTAGAGGGTTCCTGACGGCTTGCAGTAGCCCAGCGTCTTGAGGTGGATGTGTGGCGTCCATCGGCCGTGGGAGTGTTGAGCTGAACGAGTTCGAGCTGCACCACGCGGCCAGCCAGGTTGGCTCCTCAAACCGGGCCAGGGGCCCAGACTTTTGGAGATCCCTTTGTGCAGGTGCTTGGGAATCTGGCTTATGTGCGCGGCTCGAGCCCGAGCCGCCGATTTCTTCTTGCCTCTTCTTGTTTGCTTAGAGTGATGCTTTCCAGGGGTGTGGCACAGGTGCTTTTGGCGCCACGCGGATCTCCGTGGACGATTCTGTGATTCGGATCGATGCCGCTGTCGTGGGGCTGAACAGCTCCAGAGTCGACTATTTGGATTGTTCTGAGACACCAGCATGCAGCCAGGCCGCAGAAAAGAGTGAAGAGTGGGTGTTTGGATTTAGACCAAAGGGTGACGTTGTCGGTCCGAGAAGGGATTGTATAATGCTATTAATATTCGCGTCACTCGCACACGAGGGGCAGGTGGGGGGCGCGAACTTTGACAGACGGCAATTTGTTTGCGTCCTCCAGCGAAAGTAGCTGCAAGCTAAGACGAGAAGCGGAGAAGCGGGTAGAACGACGCTGTTTCATAAGGAACATGTGGATTACGAGTTGTGGAAGACATTTGGGTGTCATGTCGTTTCTTTACCTACGCCAGCTTGTGCCGGGGTCTTGCCCGGACACGTCACACACAGGATTCCGAAGCACATTTCTTGAACGGGTTACGAAGGAGAGAGTTCATCTACACCTGCTTCACCCTTCCGCCAAAAGGGCACTGGAAGTTGATCACGCATTTGCTCTTGGTAAGAGGCAGAGGAAGAGAGATCCAGCGATGCCAATATTTGCGGGTATTTTGCGGTACTGCAACCCAGAGTCAGAGTTCGGAAACGCAGCCCGAAAGCTCAGGCCATCTGCGCGCGTTGAACCTCACGATGGGCCCCGCCAAATGTGCTCCCGGTAGTGGAGCCTCGGCTGGAAGTGGAGATGAGTGCTGAGAAGCTTCGGGTGGTTTCCAGTAAACGTTGAAACGTCTCCCTGCAGGAGTTGGCAGCAAGCTTGCGGCCGGTGAAGCCTTCCGTGGATGCAGCCGTGCCAAAGAGCCATTCTCTTTTCTCAGGCTTATTAGACATAGCCTGAATTCCCCAAGCCCTAAACCTTAGACTCTTCAAAGTATGTGGGCATGAAATGGCAAGGTTTCCGATGTGAGGATGGCCAGGCGCAGCTCAAAACGGAAACGAATGTCACCTGCCAGAAGTGCCCATTCGAGGCCAGCAGTGAGCAGCGGCAAGGATACTTTGTCTTGTTTGCATCGTTTCACGACCATGTTTCGGAGGTCCGGTAGCTGGTGTACTGTCAACTAAGCGGCCTTAGTCCTTTAAAGATTTGGGGGTAGCTCGCAGAGGGGCTGTGGTTTAGTGGAAACCTCGGTCTTCGAACCATGGGCTGGTGGGGTGCAAATGACAGGCGGCTATATGCGACCCAAATATGACCCAGCTGGAGCATGGGGTGATGGCCAACCCTGACAACTTCAGCCGCATTTTGCATTGTCCAAATGCGCCTTGTCCTCGTAGCCTCGGCGATTCGATTTCAGGGTTTAGGGCCTTTCTCTTTCCTTCGTGAAGTGGTAGACTGGTAGATGGCAGTGCAGAGTAAATCCAGAAACTCGCGACATGTTTTCGATGTTTGGGACTTCACTGCGGTCATTGCCGCGACATGAAGCGCGAGTTTTGCAGAAGCACGGGTCAAGAACCACCTTCGCAGGTTCATGACATGGGAAACCCGACCACTGTTTCAAAGTTTGCCTGCGATTTATCTTGATGAATCTGTAATGGTGATGTCGATGATGACGATCGTCACATCGACAACTCTTTGACGGACGTTTGACCGCGAGCAAGGACTGCCCTGAGAACTGCGACAGCAACTGCTGTCAGCAAGGGCTGTTGGCAGATCCATGCCATGGAAGCTCAGGCACAGTCTTGCCCGGGTGGGCGGCTACCTGCGACACCCGAGTACCCCATGTGCGAAGTGGGCTATGAAGGCTGGCGCAGGTGTCGTGTGCCACGTGGGACTTGCTGGCGAGTCCATCGCAGGCGATGGATGTGCGAACTGCAACTCAACTTTTGGCCGCTCCGATTCTTCCGCAGCCTGCATCTACCATTAAAAAGAGGCCCGCTGATGCCCTTTGAGCAGAACTGACCCAGCATGGAAAAAAAGGTACTCGTTTGCGTGAAGTGCGCGAACGGATGGTTTGAAGAAGGCACGCGCCGTGAGCATTTTTGTTTGCCTCAAAGTTGCTTCAGTTCTCCCTTGTGTTTGCCCACGTCCCGACAGGTTTGCAGCTCACCTACTTTCTCCTCAGTGACACGCTTTTGTTGGCTGTGGCGACTTCATCGGTTCTCGGAGCATCTGCTACGAGGCAAGACAGTGGTCACTTGGCACAGCTTCGGAATCCATCTTGGAGTCTAACGCTCGCGGCTGAGCGGCTGAGCGTGAACTGTGTTAGGTGTCCTGCTGAACCAGCTCCTTTCCTTTGCGACGGTCACACAGACGGTCCTGAGTGCTATGGTGCAGACAGCCTCTTTGCTGAGCGAGCGCACGTACGTGTTGATCCAGAACTTAAGTAGCAAAGAGAAACCTGTAACACAGGTGGATAAAAGTGCTGACAACAGTATTGACTAGCAGCAAGACCATGACAATGAAGAAGATAGATGTAAGAAGAAACATGAGTTTGTAACAAATGGGCGACGATAGTGGTGGTGAAGAGGCAGCCTACAAGATGCTCTCTTCCAGTTTGAGATCTTGCCTGGACGCCTCCAGTTTCATCAGCGGCATGGCCCAGGCACCAACGGCTGAGTCATTTTCTCATTTGGACCCTTCTTTGCTGCGGGTGCGTCCAGGGGGAGAGTTCTTGGACCATGTCGAGAGAATGCCTACTGGCCTCGCTGGGCCTGCCGAAGACGGTTTGGCATGTGCCTGCTCATGAATGACATACCGTAGGGCAGCGTAGTGACATAGTGGCTGCGCTCCATCCTGGTCCCTGCCTCGCCCGTGGCATGTGGGCAAGCGAGGTCCATTTGCTCGGCAGTCTCTTGCAGGGCCTGCTCTTGGTTGTTCTCATCTGCCTGCAGGAAGTCAGGGCAATTGAAGAACAGCTGTGCAACCTTCTGACAGCTTGGAAAAGCATAGATCGCATCCCTACCGCGAGGGCTTTTGGTTCGCCTTCGTGGTCTGGACCAACTGCTTTGCACCCTCCATTGCAGCGTCTTTCGGAAGGCAGGGTCTGGAAAAGGGAGATCCACTGATGCCGGGTCCGTATCTGCCTCAAGGTATCTGGTGGGATACCGTCTGGAGCCCGAAAGTGTCGGTGGTGTGCTGCATTATCCTTTCCTGCCGCCGATCCCACATGCGAAGGCACCTCCGCCTGTTCTGCAGAGCAACATGAGTAGTAGTCAGAGTGTCCAGGACAACAGTGAGGATCACCACTGGAAAATGGCAGTGACACTGATTTCTGGGGTTGATTTTTCCCACCCAAGTCGCGCAAGGAAACTGTCTTGAGCGTGCTCGGTCTGTCGTTTCTGCTCACCGCTGGGGGATGGTGGATGGCATCCAACTCCAAGCGCTCTCCGGCTCCCGACTATGTGGTGACCTGGCAGTGGTAGGAAAGCCCTGAACACTAGCCCATGCCTTGAGCATAAACACCGTCCCAAGCTGAGGTGTTCTTGGTGCGGAACTACAAGCTTCAGTACCGCAACTGGGAGATTGAGCCACGACGACAAGCATCAAGCACCATAGCCTCCTCCTCCTCTTCACCTCCCTTTTACTCTCTTATCTGTGTACTAGAACTCGAACCCATGTATAGATGTTCTTTGTCAACCTGTCTGTCTGTGTATCTGCCGACCACCCCGCCCACTCCACCCCACCCCTCCTCTCTGTGAGTCTGTCCATGTGTCTTGCTGTCTTTTTATTGATCTGTCTATCTATCTGTTTGTCTATCTGTCTATTAGTCTTATCTATCTATCTATCTGTCTATCTATCTATTTATCTATGAATCTATCTATCCATGAAACTTGTTTTATCAGTGAGTCCATCTATCCATCTATTTATCTATCTTTCTATCTATCTGTCATGTGTCTTTATACTCTTCCAACACTGCAAGAGAATCCTGCAATGCGGTCCGGGCAATCCCCCTATCATCGGCAACTTTGTAGCCGCAAGCTGGTGTGTAGGCCCCCCAACAGCCAACACTCAGTTGCCCATTGAAGAAACATACGCAGGTACGCACTTGCATGCACACAGGCATGCACACGTAGATGGGAACCCAGGAGCGGCTGGTGCGGAAGATGCTGTTGCGTCTTGTGACTGCGGCACTACCAATCTCCTATTCCCCGGCTTTACAGATGTGGTGTGTGGCCTGGTGCAAGTTTTGGATTTGGAGAGGATGTAGTATGCATCAGTTTCATTGAGGTCGTGCTGGGTCTTGTAAGGGCCAGATGAAGGGTACCTGTCCCCACATGTGTTCAGGATATCACAGCAGTCCGCGCTTTCATCGTTCCAGGTTTGCCTCATCCTATCTGCCTCCCTGATGTCGTACAGCCTCCAGCAGCCGTATCTCGAGAAAACTTGGAATCAGGTGACGCGGATGCATGTTGAGCCATCGGGCTTAATTATCTGTTTTGTCCAGCACCGCCAACCAAGCAAAGGTGGAGACAACGCTTCTGTCGATTGCGCTTGTGCTGGCATTCTCAGCGAGTGCCGTTCTGGCAAATGATTCTTGGTAGTTTATGTTGAAGACCTTGATTTAGTACTTGAAGGTTGCATGGTTGTTTCAGGAGATGAACGAATCTAGAGATGATCTCATCGCAGGAGAAGCACTGGGGGAGTTCTTTCGACACGCAAGTGTTTGTCCTGCTGGCGATGGCTGTGTGCCTCTGATGCAGTGATTTCCATGCTGAACCCTCCAGGAAAACCAAGCGCCCACAATGCCGTCGATTCAGCCTTCTTAGCACCCACATTGCAAGAGTGCGCAAGTCTGCTTCATTGATCAAGTCCAAGCTTTCCACGCGTTCCTCACACAACATCCCGGAAAGCCCCAAGGATCAAAGACTTGCAGAAGTGCAGAACGGCAAACATGCCCGAATTCCAACCTCGTCTGCTGTGTGACGAGGTTGGCCACGGGCACCACACTCACGCTGTCGGCCTTCGTGGCAAAGCGGCTCTACGAGGAGTCTGGATGCGTGATAATCTGTGTTAGCAGCAGAAACAGCATCATCAGCAGCATCAGCTAGCGATACTAGCAGCAAAAGAAGTCAACGTAGTCATTGTTCTGCTAGGCCCAGTACCGTCTCGCTCACGCCACCTCTGCCGTCGCGACTGCCTCTGCAACTGCTGCCACCGACGACTACTACACCACTACTACCGCTACTACCACTACTACCACTACTACTACCACTACTACTACTACTACTACTACTACTCCTCCTGCTTCTGCTGCTGCTGCTGCTGCTGCTGCTGCTGCTGCTACCGCTGCTGCTGCT
>CAJNJA010013933.1:0-12430 GCA_905231915.1 Symbiodinium necroappetens | reverse complement strand
GAATTGAGGGCGTGAGCCCTAAACCCTAACAGGAAATGGTTTGGGTGGTTGCCTGTGGTATCATCACAGCGGGCGGGAAAAAAGAACTTCCGGCTGCACCGAGTTCTAATACAAAACACGACATCGCTTCACGTGATACATGCCGCCACCCACAAACCCTGGTGTGAGGTGGCGCCATCTTAGCATGGGCTGTCGGCCACTGCGCAAGAAGACGCCCTCAACCCTAAACCCTAAATAGAAACCCAGCGAAGGAACGGAGACGGCGTTGTCTCTGTGGATGAGTTTGCCGGTGCACTTGCACGCTTCGGGAAGGTGCGGGAGACCTGATGTGGGTTTAGGGTTCAGGGTTTAGGGTCGGGCGTCCGAAAGGTATTAAGAAGGGCTCTTTCAGGGGTTTTACAAAGGCTCTATTCGGGTTCCTTTGTAGGTTCTGTAGGTTGCAGGTTCAGGGCTTATGTGGGGTCTTAGGGCAGGGGTTTAGGACCACCTGGATTCAAGGTCTTTTGTGCACCATCAGCGCCTTGTGCGGCTTTGTTTGATTCCCGTGCTCCCATGGCGTTTCGCAGGCGTTTCGTGGAGATGAAACCGAGCAGCCGCAAGTCGGGGTGGTGAGCATCCAAAGTTCAAGCCAAAGGCCCCCAAGCCCGAAACCCTAAACCCAGAACCCTTGAATCCTTAGGTCTGAAGCCCCTCTAGCCCTGAAAATCACCGAAAAGAAGGATGTCCCCTTTGCCCGGATACCATCTAGCACACTTTTAAAACCCCCGGCTTGGGCCCCCAACATTCAAGGCCCTATACTCTAAACCCAACACCGAATACACTAAATCCTTGACGATACGCCCCAGAATGGACATACTTCTAGAACCCTAAACGGCTAAACCCTAAAGCCCTCCAATAGGCCCAAAACCCAAAACCCTAAACGCCCTGAAACCACCCAAGCCCTCAACCCCTAAACCCTAAGCCGACCAACACTCTAAACCCCAAACCCCAAAACTTCCCCAGAGTCCACTCCATAAGCTCCATATCCCCTAACCCCAAACCCTAAAAACCCACTAGAACCCACCCCTAGACTCTCTTTCTTCACCCAGACCCTCCATCTACGCTCTATCAGACCCTAAGTACCCATTATTTGGGACCATACTTGGGGGTACAAGGAGCCCTAAACCCTAAACCCTAGGGTACAAGGAGGGTCCTGGCAGGTGCTGCTTCCCTCTCAGGCCAAGGCACTCTACCGGACCACCGCAGACCAAGGCCTGGTCCAAAGGGGGCCCACAGAGCCTTATAGGCCTTAGGGATTAGGGTTCTTACGGTTTCTTAGGGCTCTTTAGGGTTGAAGGGGGTTTCGGTACAGGGTTTTTGGAGTTCTCTGTTATTGTTTATTGCTTGATTTCCAGGGCTCTCGAGAATGTTTTTAGAAGAGGCCGCATAAGACCCTAAACTAAACCCTAAACCCTAAACCCTAAACCCTAAAGGCCTTGAATACGGAGTTCTGAAGTTGCATCGAAGGTTTAGCGCTTCACTTCTAGGGTATTGCCGGGTGCTTCCAAGCTACCCCATGGGCCAACGATGGCTTAGACATGAGGTCTGCGTTTAGGGTTTAGGGTTTAGGGTTTGGGTTTTTGGGAGAACTCTATTTCAAAACCGCCTTTGCTCAAGGGAATTGGGGCATGTAGAGCCCGCCTGTTCAGACCAGCCGTTTGAGAAAGGTGCGATTTGCGGTGAAGAATCCGTTGTGTGGCGTCTCTTGACATCGATTTCTCATTCAAATTCTGAGCTTCGGAGACGCACCCGAAGGAGCTGGGTCGAGACCTTTGCAGTCCCCTCAGCGAAGATTCCGCCCTTGTTACGGTCTAGGCCGAGGGTTTAAGGCATCTGTTATTGGTGCGGTTACAGCACGTACATTTCTCACTCAGGACAAGCGACTTAAGACCTGTAGACGCCAAGAGCCGCAGGGTTGCAGGTTGGGGGTTAGGGCGTCTACGAGACTACAAACTACTTTATGTTGCTGCGACTGTTGGCCTTAACATTGTTGCTGTTTTTGCTAGTACATAGAGTTATCGCTGTCGCTATTGCTCAGATTGTAGACTGCAGTGTGCGATTTACGGCTTGGGGCTGCTTGAGGCGGTAATGTGCGCGTGGAGACCTTCTTGGCAACCTTGTCACTGCACTTCGCGCTCACGCACCCAACGCCCACTACGCCAGAGACGGCGTTTCTTGGAGGCCTTGGAGGATCGGATGTTGCTATCATAACGAGTCAAAGTGTCCTCAGGCCAACATACTGCATCGACGTGGGAAGTTCCTAGGTGCCGCGCACAGTCTGCAGCTTGCCGTTCAGCACACGAGGGGTTCTGAGTGGGAGCACTTCGGAACAGCTTTCATCGTGACTCATGTCCAGAGGTGCTCATGTTGGTCGATGCCCAGGGTTCAGAGTTCTAGGGAGGGTTTAGAGTTCAGGGTTTCGGGGTAGCATTCTTCATATCACTGCCTGGAGTTGGTAGCGGTGCGGTGACGATGATCGATATCAACAACAACGGCATTGCTGTGAGCATTGTCCCTGCCTTCGCTGTTGTTGTCGTGTCGTCTGAAGGCCCCTGGCCATCGCAACATAGATCAGGGGTTTGGTGTCGAACGAGGTTTAAATCTGGCGTGCAGTGGTGAATCTTGCCTCAAATTCTGGCCGAGAAAAGCTGACATCCATTTCTACGGCGTTTCAATAAGAGACGGTATATTGCAGCCAATTATAGCACCAGTTAAACCTATTGAAAGTATTAAGGCTCCCATTGCTCCCATGTTCTAGAAGCCTTTCGAAGCCCATATTGAACCCTTTGGGGAAGTCTGTTCGGTCAGAAGACCAGGTTCGTTCCGAAGCTCTTGGATGTGTCTGGGCAGCATAGGGTTTAGGGTGCAGGGTTCAGTGTTTAGCGTTTAGGCTTTTATTCACGGTCTACTTGGAGGGTTGGGGTGGGGGAGTGGAGTGGGCAGAGAAAGAAAGACCATCTGTCGGCCTTTGCTAGTATGACAACTGATGCTTCTGCTGGCTACTGTTATTGTCAACATTGGTAATTGTCATTGTCATGGCAGTTGCTTTCGTTATCGTTGTTGTTGCCCTTTTTTGTTGCAGGCAGAGACTCGGTTGTGGTAGAATCTACATAGGACCCATGCAGCCTTGCTGTAGAGTTCACGGTTGGCACTTAGAGTGTAAGGTTTGAGAGCGCTGGATTGTGGAAACCCTAAACCAGGAAAAGAAGCGTGAACAAACAACTCAAAATCCTAAACCGTGAGCCTGGCTTCATTGGCCGCCTCAGCCAAGGCTATCTGCCGCGACATCCTTCGTTTGGGCCGGGACGAGGAGGGCGCGGGTGTGGCGGTTTTGCCGGGCTCTTAGCCAAAACCCTGAACGCCAAATCCTAATCCTGCCAGGACGCTCGCCAGCCGAAAGTCCACGGAACACAAAACAGAAGCCTTAAACCCTAAACCCTAAATCCTAAACCCCACACGCTAAACCCTAAACACTAAAACCCCAAGTCCTAAACCGCTTCGGTTCAAAGCTCTAGGGCTCTAGGATTCCTTGCCCGAAGTTTTTTGGGGCTTTGTTGCGTTCAGGGTTCAGGGTTTAGGTTTTAGGGTTTAGGGTTTTTAGGGTTAAGGGTTTAGGGGTTAGGTTTTTGGGGTTCAGGGTTTAGGGTTGGGCTAGGATTTATGAAGGCTTTGGGTGTATCGGCTTTTCGGGTATGTCCGGACCGGGATGCGCATTGCTACAAGACTGACGACAGCAGGTTTTGCGATTCGTACTTGTTCTGGCTGCGGTTGCAGCATTGTACTTCTTCATCTTCTTATCATCCTTCTTGTTCCAAGTTCTTGCTGGTGATTGAAGGCTCGGTTCTTATGAGGCGTGCATGGTTAGGTTTTCTAACTGCGAGTGGAGGCACGTATGGCTTGGAGCTTCGTGCACCACGTTCTCACGTTTTGTTGGCTGGATTAGGGTTCGAGTTTGGCCGAAGCTACGACGTTACGAGTTCGACTATCAGGTTTCGGGTGTAAGGTTTAGGGTTTAGGTTTGAGGTTTGGGGGTTTAGGTTTAAGGTCTAGGGTTCAAGAATTACGGTTTTGAGCTGAGAGTTGAGGGTTTAGGGCTTCTCTTGAGCCTGAAAGCAGCTTAGGCTGCGGCGCTTTTTCGAGCATGCCGACCGAAGTGGCAACAACAACGGCCGCTTGGCAGTCGTGTCGAAAAGCCGAAGATAGAGATCTGAATCCTCATAAGTCGCCTCAACTATACACCCCAGAGGACCGGCAACCCCAAGTCCGGAATACCTAAACCCGTATATCCTGGAGCCTAACCCCTAAGTCCCCAAAACCCTAAACGCGTACACCGGAACCCTGAAATGCTACACGCCTTAACTTGTGGGTCCTAAACCCGAAATCCAAAATCCTAAACCCTAGCAAGAACAAACGGAAAAAACCTTATGAGTTATAACCTTATGAGATGCTATAGAACCCGACAGAACCCAACAAAACCCCGGAGACCGCTGATTACACACTGCACACAAGTCGTGAACGCCTTCGCCCCTTCTAGAATCCCTGGAAGCCCTTGACCCCAAACTGAAGGCATCAAAACCCACAGCAACCCAAAAAGAGCGATGACTACACGGAACCAAACCCTATCAAAAGTCAGTGTAACCCTGCAACACCACAGAGCCTTACATTATCCCGATAAAAGGATCCAAAAAACCGCGAAACCCCAACACCCCGAAACCTTATGCTGCCTATGTACACCCCCCAAGTTGAATACTTAAAAATCCCTAAAAAAACGCCTGAAGCCCTGAACCCTTAACCCTAAACCCTAAACCCTAACCTGAACCCCTAAGCTCAAAGCCAAGGCTACTTGGAGCTCCAAGAGCTCCTCGTGGCCTTGCGGACACTGCCGAGCTGCCAGGGCCTGGGCGAGGAGGAGTTGGAGGCGGTTTAGGGGGTTTAGGGTTTGGGGTTTAGGGGGTTTAGGGTTAGGGTTCAGGGTTTAGGGGTTAGGGGTTCAGGGTTCAGGGTTTAGGGTTTAGGGTTCAGCAGTTCTGACCTTGAAGCTTCTTTTCTAGGTATCTTCAAGAAAAGACCCCACCCGCCCATAGATTCCCCCCGCATTAGAAAAAAAACAATTTCCCACAGTCCTAAACCAAGAGCCCTAAACCCTGGAGCCCTACACAATAAAGCCTCTACCATACAGCCCTAAACCTTTCAGTCCTAAACCATAAAGCCCTAAACCCTAGAGCCTTGAGCCCTAAACCATAGAGCCCTAAACCATAGAGCCCTAAACCATAAAGCGCTAAACCATAGAGCCCTAAGAGCCCTAAAGCCTTAGAGCCCGAAACCCTAGAGCCTTAAACCCTAGAGCCCCAAAATTTAGAGCCCTAAACCCTAGAGCCCAGAGCCCCAAACCATAGAGCCCTAAACCCTAGAGCCTTAAACCATAGAGCCCCAAACCCTAGCGCGCGTCAAAGGCCACGGACATATGATCAAAGGCCACGAATTTTAGTCAAAGGCCACGAACATATGATCAAAGGCAACGAAAAAAGTCAAAGGCCACGAATGACTATATGTTTTAAATATACATAGGTAGAGAGGTTTAGGGTTTAGGGTTTAGGGATAGGGCTTTAGGGTTTGGAGTTTAGGGTTTAGGGTTAGGGGTTTGGGGAAATGGGTTCAGTTTGTTTGGAGTTTACGACCCCAAAGCCCGATCCGACAGTGTTGAGACCGGGCGGCCTTTCTTTTGGGATCAGGGGTCGACATTTAAACCCTACGCCCTAGACCCTAGACCCTTTCTATCATATGATATTAAAAGCTTACATGGATTCGCTGAATATTTTTTCGGTATTTTCTCGCCAAATTCAGCGAAGAAATGGCCAAATTCCGCGAGCAAATTGCCAAACTCCGCGAACAGAAGGCCAAAGTCCGCGAACAAAAATGCTGTATTCCGCGAAGGTCGGAGCCTCGTTGAATATGGCAATTTCTTCGCGGAGTTTGGCAATTCGTTCGCGGAATTTGGCAATTTCTTCGTGGATTATGGCGTGTTTTTCGACGGCTAGGGTTTGGGGCTTAGGGTTCAGGGCTTAGGGTTCGGGACTTGGGGTTTAGGGACTTAGGCTTTAGGGCCTAGGGCCTAGGCTTGGGGCTTAGTTTAGGGCCTAGCTTTGGGGCTTAGGATTTAAAGTTTAAGTCTTTGGGCCTTAGGGTTTATAAGCCCTAGGTCTTTTGGGCTTACAGTTTAGGACCAGGATCCTGGGGTTTAGGGTTTAGGATTTCAGCCTTCAGGCTTAAATACTAGCACAGTGGTGTCCTACTGATGTAGGAATCTTGGGTGGGGATGGGATGATTTCCGGAGTTGAGCTCGACGAAAAGCTGCTCGATCCGGAGCTGCTGAACCCAAAACCCTAAACCCCAAACCCTAAACCACCCTAGACCCCTAAGCCCCTAAACCCCTACACCCCTAAACCCTAAACCACCCTAGACCCCGAAATCCTAAACTACCCTACACCCCTAAACCCTAAACCCTAAACCACCCTAGACCCCTGAAGCCTAAACCCCCATCGTGGCCCAACTCCGAGTTTCCAGGGCCGCATGGCCCTCCGAACTCCAGTTTAGGGTTCAGCCTAAGCCCAAAAGAAGTCCTTGATGTCAAAAAGAACTTTCGAACTATCAAAACATCAACCCGACGCTTCGTGGGGACAACTTTAAAGTTCAGCCGAAGCCCCAAAACAAGCCCTTAGAGCCAGAACTAGTCTTCGAAATACCCAAACATCAACCCTATGCTTCGCGGGGACAGCTTGGCAGGCCGTGGGCAAGTTTGTGGACCTCAACGGTGACTTGCTGATATCCTTAAACCCTAAACCCTAAACCCTGGCCTTTTGGTTTAGGGCCAGTTTCGGGTTCTGCGGTTTCTAGTTTAGGGTTAGGGTTTAGGGTTTAGGGTTTAGAGTTTAGGGTGAAACTTGAAAAGAAGCACAAGAGCCTGCCCGAAGTAGTACGTTTTTTTGCAAAAGCTTGCTTAAGAAGAAGAAGAAGTCCATCCTAAACCCTAAACCCTGAGCGCCAGCTCTAAAGCCCAGGTGGCCAGGTGGCCGGTGGCCGTTACTTTTTTCTGTCAAACAAGCAGTTCAATGCAGAAAGCCTCATGCCCTACACACAAAACCTGAGCCTTAGGCCTTAGGCCCTGAACCTAAGGCCTAAGCTAAACCCTCAACCCTCAACCCTCAACCCTCAACCCTAAACCCTCATAAACCCTAAACCCTCATAAACCCTAAACCCTAAACCCCTAAGCCCAAAGCCTTACATCCTGGAGGCCGGTGATGAAGCCCACAGAAAACCCCTACACCGGGAGCCCAGTTCCCTTTCATTACAGAAGATAGGGTTTAGGGTTTAGGGTTTCGGGTTGAGGGTCTGATCTTCAGCATGCCCCTGAATTACGGGGTATACTCTCAAGCTTGAAGAGCCTGCTTTTGGTGACGACTCCGGAATTGAGGGTCTGGAACGGATCTACAATGTAGTCTTAGTCATAATCGTAACCATAGTAGTGATAGTAAGAGTCGATGGTATCGTAACAGTGATATGAGTAGGAGGTGTATGTGGCAGCAGTATCTAGTACAGTAGTGGTTCTGGACATTTTTAGCGCAGCTGTCGCAGTAGTGAGCTTAGTTGCCATCTTGACTCTGGTTGATTGCAGCCCTTGATAAACCCTGCTCGAAGCAAATGAGGGAGCAAACGCATACTCCCCCAGGATACAATGTTTATTTTTTACAAGAAGAAAACAATGCGATTTCTTCACGTTGTTCGTGGCAATGCAGGCGACAAGCGAATCAACTACGCAGAGCTGCTGCGAGCGCTGTGTGGCCGCATTAGTGGTTTTTTGGATACTCGGTGATTGGAGGCTTCGTGTAATTTGGAGCAGTCGAGCCTCGGGCTGAACGGGGTCAAACATGGATCCGTTCATCAGGAAGCTGGAGGAGGGCGGCAGACGGAGTATGCCCCTAAACACGGCCCTAACCCTCACCCCTAACCCGTCAACCCACCCTCAACCCTAAACCCTAAATCCTAAATCCCAGACCCTAAAACCTAAACCCTCAAGGCCTTGGCCCCGCCAGTCCGACATCCGAATGATTCTAGGAGGCTCCCGGCTTGCTGTGGCGTTTCTACATTGTGTGAAGAACTACGGTTGATGATCTAAATCCTGCATTACCTTACGGACCTTACGCTAAGGGAATTATGGTATATTCCTTGTTATGAGTAATGCAGGATTTATATCATCAACCGTACCGATAGTATTCCTGGAGGTTCCTATTGCAGTTCGAGTATGCCATAACCCAGAACCCTCTTCTAATTGTTAAGGCATCTACAGTAGAGGGTTAGGGTTTAGGGTTTAGGGTTAGGGTTTTGGGTTTAGGGTCCAAGGGTACTAATAAGTCACCAGGAGGACTTCGAAGACAAGCAGGAGTCTTCAGGGAAATCTCTCCGGAATCCCGAAGCTTAACCCCTAAACCCTAGACCCAAAGCCTGAAACCCTAGACACTGAAACATGAGTAGGTGGCACTTCTCTGAAATCTCAAAAGGCACCCCCCTTCCGATTTCCAAAGCTCCTAGTTAAGGGCTCCCATAAAAAGGGTTTCGGGTTTAGGGCTTCTGAAATGTGGAGTCACTTTATTTAGGGAGTCCTGATAATGGATCCTCCTATTCCGGGTTTATTCGGGTCCCGTGTCAGTTCGTCTCCCTTGCTGGTTCCCAAGTCCCAAGTCTAAACCCAAACCCTCAGCAAAGCGACCGAGAGACCTTAACTCATGCCGCCCACCCCACCCCCGCCCCCCCAACCCAGAGGGCCTGCGCCACACAGCCGACGCTTAGAGAACTGGTGCAGAATCCCTGTAAAACCCATGGAAAAACCCTGATGGAATCGTGAAATACCAGTGTGAACCTTGAACATGTTTGTAGAGGCCGTCTAGAGCCTCAAGCCCCCCTAAACCCTAAAACCTTACTTCGCAAGTCCTAAGTCGAAAAAAGCCGGCACTCAGGCTCTCCGTCCGTCACTGCAATGCGGAGCGGCATCGGGAAAGGGTTTTGATTAGGGTTTCATAAGAGTATTGAACAGGGTACCTAGAAAGGGCTGTAGCAGATGACATGTGCTGTGAAGAGGGGACCCTAATATAGTACCCTAAAATAGTAACCACAGGAGCAGAACGGTCCTCATGATCAGTGCTGCACCATTCAGATTCCTAAGAAGCTCCTAGAACTAATCCCTGGACGCTACGCTTTAAACCCCAAATCCTAAACCCTGACCCTAAACTTACCTTTGGTTAGTAGGGAATGGAGGAATGGGAACTATTATAAGTATCATTACTACCATTCTTCCATTCCCTACTAACCAAAGGTAGGTAAACCCTAAACCCTAAACCCCAAATCCTAAACCCTGACCCTAAACCACTGAACCCTAAACACTAAACCCTAAACCCCAAACCCCATACTACCCCCCCTCTAAAGACTTAAACCCAGGCTTTTTTCGGTGTCAAAACGGCTGAGCAACTCCTGCACCGAGCGTCGCAGGATCCAAACCGTCGTGGCCCAAAAGCTCTGCTGGAGGCGACTTCCTAGGGCCTTTTTGGGATATCTTATATTTTCCCTTATTGGGCCTAAACCCTAAACCCTAAACCCGAAAGCCTAAACCCTCTAAGAGGACCCTATTTACTAAATATTTTTTCAGAGGCTTTAAAGTGCCAACCAGCTTCCGGCATTCCGGGCTTTTAGGCTTCCGTGGTTTTTGGTGGGTTTGCGGGTTTAGGGGTTTGGGGGTTGAGGGTGTTTAGGGGTTCTAGGGGTTTAGGGTGTTTGGGGGTTTAGGGGTTTAGGGGTTTAGGGTGTAGGGCTTGCTACCGGGGCTGCAATATGTTGTGCTGGTGTGCTTGTTCTTGGACTGTCAGAGGTGTTGCCTTTGTTTACTCGTGGCATACGCCTACAATATGCATAGTTATAGTTTTGTATGCCCCAATCCTGTTCTACTGGTAAGGCCCCTACACATTAAGATGAGCCTCGACCCTAAGCCCTAAACTCTGAACCCTGAACCTTAAGCCTCAAGCCCCAAACCCTAAATCCTGAAGCCTTCTCAGGTTCAAGGTGTCAGGTATAGGATTTTGCATCGGAGAGCTTTCGGTGCTCATGTCACCCCCAACCAGACCCAGCGCCCCGCGCAAAAATGCTCAAACCTCAACCTCGTACCTACACCCTAAACTTAAATAAATTCGAAACCCTGAGCTGTTTCACAGGCCCTTCCCAGGGCAGCGCCCGAAGTAAGGCACGTATAACCCTATATACTTACAACTACTTACAAACTCAATGGACTTTTCAAGCATGCGCCAAAGCCCAGCAGAAACTCAAGCTGGGCAGGCGCTGGCTGAAGTTCATGGCATCATTTCTGGGATCCAAGCACCACCGCCCTTTTGCTGAAGACAAACCAGACTGTGATGTGCATGTGCCCAACTTGATCAATAAAGCTGCAGGATCTGACACGACTTTGCAAAGTGCTCATAAAGACCTCCTTGCTGCCAAGCGACATTCTTGGGCCGCGGCCTGGCGACATGCACATAACAACTGGCGTTCCCAGACCTCATGGAACACCAGGTCGATCTTGTTGTGGCACGAGTTCGACATTTACCACTGTTAGGTGTCGCGTCACGAAGAGGTGCTGATGTTCTAGGTTTAGCGCGGAAGGCAGTAGCCCCACGAGCCATTTTGCTTGTAACGCATGACACTGCAGATCCCCTGATCCATGGCGCAAGCCAGTTCACCTGTAGCAACAATCTGTGTTGAAGACCCTAAAGATCCATAGGAGACACTAAACCCTTGATAAGATACGTAAATCAATTTAGTACATCCGTTATAAGATGCTGAAAACATTAATGACAAACCCTAAACTCCTAAACTCCCTAAACTTCCTAAATAAACACCCCTATACGGTACTTAACACAGCATTGAATGAACCGTAAACCTGTTACGTTCAAGGGAAGCCCTACACCCGAAACCCCTAAACCTCTAAACCTGTACAGCCCTAAACCCTAGACCCCTACACCCCTAAACCCTATTAGCTGCAGGACATGCTCGAGGCCGTGCACAGAGTACTGCACTTCGACTTCGCGAAGCCACTGCGGAGCCTCCTGAGGCTCTGCGACCCTCTAGCGGGCGCTGTTTTTGCAGGGTTTTCGAATTTTTCATTTAGGGTGTAGGGTTTGGGTGTTAAGGGTTTAGTGGTTTTGAGGGGTTCTCAGGGGTTTTTCCAACGGATTTAGGGTTTGGGGGTTGAGGGGTTTAGAGTTTGATTTAATTACATGAGTGTTTAGGCTTGAGTCAAGGGGTTTAGAAGAGTCCCTGTGTAAGGTTTATAAGGGTTTTGGGGTTTAGGTGTTTCACGTTTAAGGTTTCGGGGTTAGGGCCACTGGTTCGGGGAGTTGAGATGTCGGGGTCTCCTAGTATCAGTCACAGTATTCTGAGAGCTTGAACCTGTGTTGTAACACTTGCCACGATGATTTCGATTGTTGCCGTAACATTCTGATTATTCCATCTTCTTCTCATTCTTGTTGACAGTCGGAAGCCTTCATATCCTCTGCCTTAGACATCGAAGCTCTAAGCCCCAACTACTAGACAGCAACGTCGAAACCGTGAAGCGGAAGCCCCTCGGCCCGAAAAGCTTAGACCCTAAGCTTCAAAAGCGCACGTGACAGTAACTGCAAAACATTTCTAAGCCAATTCTCAGCCCGAAAGCAGCCCAAAACAACCCTAAACCCTAAACCCCACCTGTCACATGTCCCAGAGGCGCCTCTGCCCACGTGGCTGCACCCGATGCACGCCAGCGAAATTCAGGCTGGGGTTTAGGGTTTAGGGTTTTAGGGTTTAGGGTTTAGGGGAGGTTTGCAACCAAGCGCTCCAGCCTCATCTGTCGGGGTTTTCGGGTCTAGAGCTGAGTCGTGTTTCAAGGTATCCAAGCAGAACTTATCGCGTAGAACGCTCCCCCTGTAACTAGTATCATAGAGTCGCCAATACAAGTATAGTGTAATGTACTTCAAAAACCTGTTCCAAATATTGAGGCCCGTATGTCACAGACTAACCCCAATAGGACCCCTTAGAGGATCCCAGCTGAAGCTAGCAAGGCCCCCATATTAGCTGCCCTGTTCCAGGCAAGCCCTGGAATCGCTGAATGGTCAGGCCAGTGTTTGGATAGGATTTTATTTAGAGGGTGCTATATTTTTTAGCGTCTCATAGGGGTTTAAATGGCTGTAAAGGATTTTGTAGGGGTGTATAGTGTTTTGAATGGCTTTATAGGATTGTAGAAGTTTTTTTTATCGGGTTGATATATATATATATATAGATAGATAGATAGATAGATAGATAGATAGATACACATACA
>CAJNJA010013932.1:0-12431 GCA_905231915.1 Symbiodinium necroappetens | reverse complement strand
CCCCCAAAAAAAAAAAAAAACAGAAGTAAGCATTCTGTCATTCTCCTGCAAATTCATCGCCAGAAGCTCTGCTGCAGGCCTTGTGCACCTGCGCTGGGCCGGAAAGCTCAGATTCTCAAAAGCTCAATTTAACGGGCTTTGGGTTTAGGGTTTCGGGTTTAGGGTTTAGGCAATTCTGGGCTACCTACGTCTCCATTGTAGTTCCGTTTGTCTGACCTATCAGGTAACCCCGTAAAAGGGAGCGACAAGGGAGACTATAGGTAGCTTAGCAGCTGATGAGTCTGGCTAGCCTGGCTTCTTGCCGTAGTCTTTCAGCTTCCGGGACTGGTCTTGAGAGTTCAGGCTCCCAATGCAGTTAGTCCCTTTTACAGAAATCAGGCGTTGGTATGTTTTAGTTCTGAGTTGCTGAGTGTCTAGATTTACAGGTTCTGTGGGCCGCAGCACGGGGAAGGAGTTTCTGTAAATTTCTTGTTTATTTATGGGAGTCGTTTGTAAGTGGAGCCCGGCATAGTGACATAGTGAAAGGCAGGGGGCTGTTGCTGATTCAATGGATGTAGGTTGATGGCAGTAGGTAGGCCTCTGGGACGTTTTTTCCCTGCAGCCAAACTAGTCAGAGATTCAGCAACGCACATGTTCTCGGGCACATGTGGATCAGTGCTGCACTGACAGAGGCTGGGTGGATCCAATTTCAGGTCTATCAGAGGCTGCGGGTGTTTGCTTGTTTTGGTGTTTTACGGTCTAGGGTTTCGGGTTGGAGGTTCATGGGTAGTTTGTGGAGGTTGACAATGTAGATCTCATTAAGTTGTGGATAATATGTCTAGCGTGCAAACTCGACTCTACTTTTTATCTTCCCATGAACCACCAAATGCCAAGCGGGGCCCGGGCAGCCTTCCAGTTTGCCACCTCTACGGTTTAGGGTTTTGGGTTTAGGGTATCCCTAAACCCTGAACCCTACCTGGACTTTCAAGAACCTTCCTGTTTTTAGGGCCTATTGTAAGGAAATCATTTTTTTTTAAAAAAGGAGCCCTTGAAAGGTAGGTTCTTCACGGTCCAGCTGAACCCCTACATGCAGCGACTCACAGAAGATCCTCAGAGTTCCCCTTTCCCCACCCTAGGGTAGGGTTTAGGGATTAGGGTTTAGGGGTTGGAGTTTAGGGCTTAGGGTTAACACCACTCCCCCCACCCCACTACTAAGTCGAAGTCTTTATGTCTCCACGGTCGCCCAGGTGTGTCAAGATCTTCCCTTAGCCGTGGGCTACGTGCCTGATCAAAGGCAAGGTTAGAGCACCCACGCCTTAAGATAACACGGCCCAAACTCCCAAGCCCGGAGCGCATACCCAAAATCCTACAACTCTAACTCAAAGCCTTAACTCTCAAGAATTTGGTTTGTTCTCCCCCCTCAGGCTTCTTGAAGATCGTGGTCAGGGTTTTGGGGTTTAGGGTTTGGCGCTCAGGACTTAGGGCCTTACAAAAGGGGGCCTAAGGACCTCGATAGTAGAAGAGGGTAGTGTTTCTTCAGTGGGAATTATGGGCTACGGTGGGTATCCCCCCACATACGTACTTAGGACTTTTTGAGTTAGGGCTTTAGGATTTAGGGTTTAGGGTACAGTATCGGCAAGGACTGCGGAATACAGCGTGGCGTTGGGCGAAGCCGTGTAGCTTCAGGGGTCTAGGACGCAGTTGTGGGTAAGCGAGCTGCAATGTATTGCATTGTGTTGCAGTGTCTCGTAGTGGTGTCATGTATCACATTTGTGTAATGGTGTATAGGGTAGTGCAGTTTATGTAATGTAGTGGGGAACTGAAATGCAAGTATTGTAATGCAGCGCAAGACTACGCAAGGAGAGGTGAGGTGCGGTAAGATTAGGTCAGATTGAATGATTCAGGCAAGCTGGCTAGGGTTGGGCAAGGTAAAGTACGGGTTTCAATGTACTTCCGGATGTCAGGTGGGCAAGCCTTGATTTATCTGGGCTGTGTTAGGTAGGCATGTAGTGAAAATGAAGAAGCGAGTCAGCAGCGGAGAAATTAACTTTATGTACATGTATACACATACACGCACACGTGTACTCACACGAAGGACTGCCTGTTCGTTTCTATTAGAGATAGGCAGGTCGCTAGGCAGGGTGGCGGGGCGGAGTAAGCGAGTGTAGTCCCATCCATCGGGCCCTTTGTGAAAACATGAGCTGCCGGTCTCACTCGTGCTGAAGCCGCTAGAGATCACCATGGGGTCGCCGCCGAAACGGCAAATGTGAAACTGAACCTTGAGCTATGTTGAGGGCAATCTTTTCGAGTCTGACTGCTAGGCGACATTCCATCTTCCTTCTCCGGCGCCGACCCAGAGCGGATCTCGTGGCTGCGGAGATAGGTGCCGCGGTGAGGGTTCAGGGGTTTCAGACCTCCGCTTCTTTTCTAGATGTGTCCTTCTGTGTATTCACAGCCAGGCTACATATCTTTTTGCATAGATGCGCGTTGTACGCACCGACATACATACATAATATATATATATATATGTTTTATTTATTTGTTTTTATTTGTATATATTTATGTATTTATTTTACATATGTACTTGCTTTATTTATTTTGTTTACTATTCATATCTATAGAAGCGAGGGAGAGTGAGAGAAAGAGCGAGAGATTCTGCCTCTGGGTGTGGTGTTGATGTGTGTACATACATAATTAAGTAAGTAAGCAGATACAAATATACTTTTTATACATACACACAGACACGTGACCTGCATATACAGGAGAGAGAGAGAGAGACAAACAAACACAGACACACAGACACACACACACACATGTGCGGGCACACTGCCGTGTGCAGAAATGGATGTTCGCGCGGCCCGAAACCTGGTAAAGAAAAGAAATTGCCCGAAGACTCATAAGCCTTGTAAGGCAGGAGATCAATCCGAAGAGTCCTAAACCCAGTCATAGTCGAGATGGGAGTGCTTACTAATCTGAATCGGAGTTGAGTATATAATTCAGATGTCCCCACCACATTTGCGGCTGCTGAAGGGGTCGGGCTTTCCGATTGTCTCTACACTTTGGCGCAGATGCATGATTTTGTTATAGTCAGAAGTGGTAGTGATGAAGGTGGCAAAGCCGGTCGAGACGTAGAAGCAGCTGCGATCGAGATGGCACCCTCTGAGGCCTCAGCACTGTCGTTTATGAAGCGGAGGTTTACAGTTTGAAGAATTTGTTTTCGGAGGGCTGTTGCACAAGAATATAGCACCTTTGCTTCCCGTAGCGGGTGCAGTTTCGATGCTGGGCGCTTTGCGACCAGCCTCCTTGCAGTTCCAAAAGGACCACCATGTGGCGTGATACTTGCAATCATTACTAGTACCGGCCGGAGGTGAGGGGCAGTGGTGGCCTTTTGCGACAGTTTCTGTTGCCTGTCGCGGTCAGATCGAACAGCAGAACTCAAAAAACCTCGCAACTAGATTAGCCGCACAGGTACGCTCCTCCGGCGTCTGACTCTACGCTGTTTGTGTCACTGTCGTACTTCGACATGGTACTGAATGAAAGCTGATCATGAATGGTCAGGAGGTTCCAGTTTCAGTGGTTAAAGCCAACGTATGTACATACGAAATCATGGTTAAGCCCTAGACCTAGGTCCTAAATGAACAAACCACAAATCTCAACCCCTGACGAGCACCGGACAATGACTCATGAACCCTTGGTTAAGCCCTAAACCTAGTAAGCAAACGACAAATCCCATGAACCCTTACCCCCGTGGAACAGTGGAGGTTTTCTTGCAGTGTTTGCACACTCTGGAAGCCGAAGGCCGGCACCGGCTTTTTGGCCTGCCTTTTACGGTATAGGCTTTAAGGTTTAGGGTTTAGGGTCTGGGGTTTAGGGCTTAGGGTGTAGACTACGGAAAACAAAATAAGCTGCGTGCTCGAGTAATTTCTTATTATTTCATCTTCAAACGTCCTCAGTATATTTCTCGTCTAGTAATCCAGTATCCCCCGGAACCCGTTCTAATTGTTCGTTCAGCCACTACATGTATGATGTCTGGGGTTCTTTTTCGACGGGGTATCACAGGGTTCTGTAAGCTGCTTAGGGCTTTGGGCTTTGGAGTTTAGGGTATATAGGGTTTCGGCGATTCGGCTCATGATCTAACGCTGAACAACATACGGCCTTGTTTCTTCCGCCTTCCTGATGTGTCCCTGCTGTGGAGACCGGCTTTTCAGGCTAGAAGACCGAGTGTAGGGGAAGTGTAGGCTGTAAGCGTTCAAGGGTCAAGGCGTATGAGTCCTTTCGGAAGTCTGCGGGTACAGGGCTTAATGCTCAGGCCTCCGCCTACGCCCCCCAAAAGCACAGCCCAACTCCTCGAAGTTATAGGAGGATCCGCGATCTGGTGTAAGGTAGTTCATGCTGACGCTTCACCGTGCTCTCTGTATGTAGCGATTTCATGTCATGCCGACGGCCTGTACGCAGAAGCAAATGTTGGTGTGAGACTGTTCTGCTAGGCCCTTCGTGTGAGCTGGACGATGTGGCGCTGCTGGCGCCAGACACTTCATGGCATAAGTTCGATGACGTTTGGATTTCTGTTAAGGTGTATACAGTGTATAGGGTTGAGTGTTTAGGGTCCAAGGTCTTGGGATGTCTTGGGCTTTAAATATTTTACATTTAATTTAACATATACATATAGTAAAGTGTATCTGATATGTAATATAGTTGTTCTACAAATGCCTAACCTTTAGACTTGCTGGGTTCTTCGAACTTAGCAGTATGCTGAGAGCTTAGTCCTCTGCCTTCTTGGGTATTGGGGAATTCAGACAACCAGCATACTATCCGGCCCGATAGGTTCGTGATTCCAAGGTTTGCTCCCGGGTATGTTATACACACGCTTTGCTATTACAAGCCAAAAGAAGAGGGCTTTGATTTGGGTTGGTTAGGTGGAGCTTCAATTGCGAAGCCTTTACCCGACTGCCTAGATCTGTCGGCTTGTCCTCAGAGGGGGTATGCTGAACTGAGGGGATTTGGGGGGGCATCTAGGCAGGTTCAGGATTTAGCGTTGAGAGGTTTGCACCGTTTGTTTTTGAGAAGTTCTCCGTGGGATTCCCCGTGGGGATGATCTTATGGCACTCTTTGGGCCTGTGGCTACTTTCAGAATTCAGGCCACATTACATTCTGTCTTTTTTTACATGAACCCTTTGGGTAAGGTGTAAGCCCTAAACCCTACGCCCTAAACCCTAAACTCTGAACCCTAGACCTTAAACCCTACAAGCCCTGAGCCCTAAACTCTAAACCTCCAGGGCTTCCGACCTTCGGATTGAATGTCGGAGCCGGGCAAAGATCTACCCCAGAATAGGGTGCTCCATATTTATACTGAGCCCTGGGCAAAAATCAGTGATTCTTAATTAGATCCCTGTAAAACCCCTGTATTGGACCCCCCAAAAAAGATTCTAGACTGTATACAGAACTCCTTAACCCCTGTGTAAGCCTTCCTACTACGTACTACTTCCAGCCTTTGAACTCCTGCACCATGAAAACCCGAAACTATACATTATGCCGTAAGCCCTCGGGTTTAGGGTTTAGGGTTAATCAAAACCCTACACGAACCTTCTCACTCGGGGGCTCCGGCCGTCACGTTTATCCAGGACAGCGAGTTTCCTGGTGTGCCGCGAGAAGGGCAGGCCAGAGTTTTGGAGTGGAGGGTTTCGTAATCTTAAGGCGTTGAGGGTGATTTTAAGGGGTTTAGGGTTGCCTTCTTGGAAGGGGTTTAGGGTTGCCTTCTTGGGTATTTACGGCAATTTTCGGTTCAGGGTAGGGTTTGATTGTTTCGGGCTTTGCCCCGGGGCTTACAAACCTTGCAGACATACGCAGTCTGTGTGTATGCATATACAACATAAAAACTGTATACAACTCTTTCTATACATCTTGTAAATATAATATATAACATGTATATATATATATATGTATGTATATATGTATATATATATGTGTATGTATGTATGTATGTATGTATGTATGTATGTATGTATGTATGTATGTATGTATGTATGTATGTATGTATGTACATATAAATCTTCAACACATACGCAAGTATATATGTACGTACTTACGTAAGTAAGTACTTGCGTATGTAGGTATGCATGTATGCATGTATGTACACGCGCATCTGAGTCGTCGGTATGGTTTTGTGGATTCCGGGCACCATGAATCACGAAAGCGTGTCCAGGAGCACTGCAGCCTTCTGCTGGCACTTTATGTGCGCCAAACACAGCGACGCCTCGGCAGATTGGAAGCCTTCGGTCCCCTGTATGCCTGATTCTAGCCTTAAGCCGAACTCCCGAAGCTGAAGCCCCCTTAGAAGCCGTGAGGTCCCAGCCCACTGTCGAATCCCCTGCAAATCTACCCTAATATGGGGCCAAGTTCCCAAACAGCAGAGTACTGTTCAGATCATACCAATAATAGGATTCCTCCTGGTCCAAAGTATATTCCTGGATTTCAGGGGCTTTCGGAGTTGCCGGGTGTGAGTTTACAATCTGAGCGCTTAACTTTACACCCTGCACGCTGAACACTTGAGCCTAAGCCCTAAACCCAACAGCTTAGAAAACAAAAACCCTAAGCTGTGCAGAGCTGCAGCATAGCTGAGGCGACTCACACTTGTGCGGCTGTGGTCATACGAGGCGCGACACTTGTGAGCACATGGGCTCGTGTGGATGAGGGGGCACAGGGTTTAGGATGTAGGTTTAGGGTTTACATAGGGTAAATTCAAACAAATCGCAGCATCATCGGTGACATAAACCAGCGATTGCCAGCAGCATCAACGCTTGCAGCAGCAGCGACAGCAGCATCAGCTGCTGCTGCCGCTTCTCAATACAGTCCTGGCGGTGGCAGAAGCAGCAAGTCTTTGTGGATGGACTGGGAGGAAGAACTTCATGGAGGTTCTCGCTTTGTTGAGTTATGCGGCATGTGGGCATGTGTCCTCAATTGCACGAACGACCTTGTTGTGCCATTGTCACCATGCTTCAACAACCGACCGAAGCACTGAATTCACTCTCGAACAAATCGTAGTAGTCATCGTAGCAATGCGATTAATCAATAATCTCGCACCAGGTTGTCGCAGTCTTCGAGGGCGTCCGCGCTTGGGCTGCTTTGCTTCCAGGCGGCGCCACTGTGCACCACATAAATAGCTTGGACTGGTTGTCCTGTCGCAAGGGGTTGGAGTTGAGGCCAAAAACCCTCAACCCTAGGGTTTACGGTTCTGGAGGTTTTTGTAGGCAGCAACGGAAGAATCAGAAATGGCTGTGAGAACTTTGGATTTAGGGTTTCGGAGTTGAGTACTTAGAAAACCTTGAACCTGTCGGGGTTTGCACGATCCTACCGCGAGCAAACAGGTTTACATGTTTCTGCAAGGGAATTCAGGAACTAGGGAACTTTGGTGACATCGTATACGAAGCTGCGGCGAGAGTGACATCTTATTTCTGACAAGCCTGATAAGGACCCTAAACCCTAAACCCCAAGCCCTACCGAAATTTCCTAAACCCTAAGCCCTACCGAAATTTGTACCGAAATTTGTACAAAGCCTAAACTCTAGATCCTAAGCGCTGAACCGAAACCCTCCAGGCCCCAACTTTGACAAGCCCTATAATTACCTGAACCCCCCCCAATAATATAGCCTTGGCAGAGTTCCTGATCATTACTTCAATCCATTAGGGTTTTGGGTGGTTCAGTTAAGACTCAAGACCTAAAGGCCGGCCCCAAACCTGCTAAACCCTGGACCTCAACACCGCCATGTCGTGATGAAT
The DNA here is from genome assembly GCA_905231915.1 of Symbiodinium necroappetens. Lineage (NCBI taxonomy): Eukaryota > Dinophyceae > Suessiales > Symbiodiniaceae > Symbiodinium > Symbiodinium necroappetens. The sequence continues at coordinate 4,677 of CAJNJA010013932.1, read as the reverse complement.
GCGACTCAACCCAACTGGCAAGCGACTAGCTTTCTGAACAATGCCCCAATGATGGGACCAGAGACTAACGTCACAAAAATTTGATGGAGGCCAAAAGCTCCAGGCAGCATGGCGCTATTCCACGAATAGGTCATCGAACACGGCCGTGAGCATTTCGAAGCAGCATGTTCAATAATGCAAGATGTGTATGTGGAGTGTACCATCGATTTGGAAGAGCAATGCAGGGATTTGGTCGATTGCCCCGGGTTCACATCGCAGGCAAAAGGAAGATGCTATATTGGCCCTGCACTATCGGGGCGGTGTTCCCGAATTCTTCACAACAAACAATGTGTGCTGGGTGTGGCTGGCAGGATAGTTCGACACGAAGCCTTCGATGCGAATGGGTGGCGTATGGCCATTTAACTGCGTATCTCGAGATCTCGCGGTTTACGTCCCCGATGTGGCGCCATGCTTGGACACATGGCTAGGACGCTGAGGTCATACTCCATCCCACAGCCGAGGTCTTTAGCCTCCAAATAGCTTCCCAGGCCCTGTAGATTAGATTCTGCCCCGACTGAACAACCAGCGGCTGACAGCATACTAAACTAAACTTTGAAGCCGCAACCGGTTGTTCGGTTGAACATCGCATCAATAGGGCCCCGCTAGGTTTCAACCGTTCTGCGAAGTATAAAATACCGCTACGCAGTGACATGTTTTATTTTGGGACTCAGGAGAATGCTCAGAGCAAACATAGACCCCTGTGTTTTTGGGTGCTTCTGTTGAGCTTCGTTCAAGCAACTCACGACTTCCCGGTAGTTGAATGACTGTAGGGTATGCTTTCGCTCGGACAAACACAACAGATTCTCTCCAGATACTTACGGAGCTGCTAGAACACGAAGGTCTTGGCCCAGAACCCCCCCCCCCCCCCCCCCGGGCCCCAGCACCCGGAAGGACGATGGCATCTAGTCGAGTTCTTTTTAATCACTGCTAAGCCGGCTAAGTCAATCCACAGTATGAGCCAGATACTGTAAGGGATAAGAATTCTGCAGAGGGACACATTATGGCCCCTTTTTGAGTCTTAGGATGCCTGGAGAAGAGTGTTAACTGTGTCTCGCATCAACAGCTGAAGGTTTAGACATGCGACTGCGACACGGCAACAGCAGTGGTCTCGCCGGCCGCCCCTCGCGGTGGCTTGGCGCTGGCCTCAAAACACGATGGTCCAGTGTCAGGTTTGTGGCTTCCTGGATGTTGTTGTTGTTGTTGTCAAACTGTCCGATACACAAAGGGAGTCTACTATTCTGAACCGGAGCACCGAAATTTGGGCTTTGTGAAGGATTGGAAATTAGAAAGTAATGGTCGAGACTTTTGGCGATGGTGGCAGCCTGCAAATAGCAAGAGCTAGGTCGGAATTTCCGCCTTCGAAAGTGTGGTAATTTCGGAGGTTTCAGACACTTGATAGAATCGTAAGTTTTTGATTTCAGTTAAACGTACAAGTAGTAACTAAGTAGTAGGAGACTTTACATCGAATTCTTGTTAACCTAGGCCGTATGCAGGTTGGGGAGGGACATGTAGGTACGTATGTATGCATGTCTGCATGTCTGTCTGCCTCGTCTACCTGTCTGTCTACAGATCAGCGCAAACTGAAAGTTTTGCAATGTTTTGTCGCCCTGCTAGCGTGTGTGAGGGCCGAGCACCGAGAACCCTACCATGGCCTCCCAGGGCGAATCATACTTTTGTCGGAGGGCTCTGCCTCGTGCAGTGACGGGATGGTCCGGTGGCACGTTGCGGTCACGGATCGCCGTGCAGCCTGCAGTGCCCATCCAGGGAGATCACAGCCAATTAAACCTTTACAGATCGGCGCAAACGGAAGCCTTGGCTTCGTGACCAGGCGTCTTGCAGTCTTGCAATATTATAGTTTGTGGCCTTGCACGGGTGTGCGGGCCGAGCACCCGAAACACAGTCCTATCTGCCGGAAAGATCAGAGAACGAATTATATTCTTACCAGATCGCGCAAACCGAAACTGCTACCGTGGGGCTTTGCTTCATGCAGTCATGGCAGATTGCCTGTCTGTCTGTCTGACTGTCTGCGTGTGCGTCAAGGCTTACACTGGCTTTCTCGTCGAGAGCCGAGATGTAGGTACATGTCTGTAGACGGACCGACTTGTAGCAGACAATCACTTTAGAGCGAGACCGGAAGGGTCCAAGTACCCCAGAAGCATCTTCTCGAGTAAATACTACCCTACAAAGCTATTTCCAACACTTAATCGTTAGGCCTTTTGGACCCATAGGGATACTACGACACGAGAGGCCTAAGCCTAAACCCTAAGCCCAACAACCCTGGGTGAAGCATTAAAGGATCGTAAAGGCTTTGACGCGCTTCTTCATGGGGCTCTAAACATGCGGTAAATTGCATAGGGGACTTGGTCGTGCTCCGACAGACCCTAAGCCCCTAAGCGCCCTGCCCCCTGAAGCTGCGAGCCCAGCCTTGGGTTTACCCAACCCTGCCTAAACCCCCCCAAAAAAGTAGGTAAGATCATGGCGCAACAATATTATTCTACACATTTTCAGGGTCCGGGCACCCAAAACACCCATAAAATATCCACCTTAACCCCTAAGCCAGCAGATGCATTCTCGGAGTTTGGAACTCTGTGTCCTCACCTGTTTTCGTGTTCAGGGGTCGAAGATTTTATGTTTAGGGCTTAGGGCTTAAAGGTTTAGGATTCAGGATGTCAAGTTCAGGTCTTGGGCATCGCTTCTTGGGCTTGTGGCTTGAAGGTTTTGGGTCTTTTCCGGAACCCACATGGGTAGTTCTCTAAATTAGGGTCCCTTTTAGGGTCCTTTTTATAAGGGTGCCGTACTATATTGGGGACCTAAAAAGGGAGCCAAATTTAGACACATCTCTTCGTTCAACGAAGAAGCCAAGGGACCAACCTCTGCCGTGTCGTCCTTGACGAATCTTTGGGACCGGCCTTGCCAACAGCGGCCACCTGGCGAAGGGTTTAGGGTTTAGGGGTTTAGGGTTAGAAATACTATCTCCTTTTAGTCTTCAATAACCCAGCAGAATTGTAACACCCCCCTCCTCCCCCCACCCCTCGGCCAAACAAACAGCTGAATTATTGAGCCGCCTATATCAAGTTCGGTTTAGGGGTCCAGAGCAGGATTGAGTTGGGGATCAAAGGTTTCGGTGGACAACCAAGGCCCTCCCCAATCCCAACCGTGATCATCCAAAGTCTATGTCCATGGATGTCCTAAAAATCAAGTTTTTAGGTCAGTGGACATCCACAAACCCCAAACTATCCCAAACAGCCCGGACACCCTCAATCTTGACTATCACAAACCCTCAGAGCCTCGACACTGAATCTGTAAGTCCGAACTAAATCCTGAAAAACGTAAACCCCGAACCCTAAAACCTAAACCCCAAACGCTGGCTCAAACCCTAAACCCTAAGCCCCAAACCCCCATGGTCAGGAGTTTTGAGCATAGGATCCCCCGACCTCAGCAGCATGCGAGTTTGTAGCTCTAGGTCTGGTAGACTCTTTCCCAAAAGGGTCCTGAGTGCCGACATGGTGGAAAGTTGGGGCTTCGAGGGGTTGAGGGTTTAGGGGTTCAGGGTCGATGGTTTAGGGTTTACTGTGGGGTTTGGGGTTTAGGGCGCTTTTTTTGGCGGTTTAGGGTTTGGCTAAAGGCCCCCCCCCCCCCACCCCGATAGGCACCTAGGTAGGAGGCTTTGGGTTCGGATTGCGGGCTCAGGGTTCAGGGGTTGGAGCTTGGGCAAGGCTTGGGGATTAGAGTTTATAGGGTTTAGGGGATTGGAGTTTAGGGTTTAGGGGATTAGAGTTTATAGGGTTTAGGGGATTAGAGTTTATAGGGTTTAGGGGATTAGAGCTTATAGGGTTTATTGGATTAGAGTTTATAGGGTTTAGGTGATTAGAGTTTATACGGTTTATAGGGGATTAGAGTTTAGGGTTTAGGGGATAGGAGTTAAGGACTTGGGTTAAAGCCAGATGCAGTAAGGAGCCACCGCCGCAGATCTTGGTGCTGCAGCTGCTCCTGCGCCGTCCGCTCCGATTGAGGGCCACTTCAAGCTCATCTGAAGGATTTGACTGCAACAACTGCAGCAAGCCGCGACTGTGGATTCCGGTTTTGTTCGAGCACACACCTGATCGACTTGCAACTGCCGCAAGCTGCCCGATGGTGTTTCTCACTTACAAAGCTTTGGTCGCCTGCTCCTCGTGGCAAGGAAAAGGACCTCGCGAGTAAGATCATGGTGATGACAGCCGACCCTGAAACCTGCTGGGAGTTACAACACTTGATCCCACATGACAACATGAAGGGTCAACGACACCTTTAAACAGCGTCAGCCGTACCTGGGTCTAGTTACAACTACTGTTTAGCTCGACTCAGGTGCTTTGTACTCCTACCTCTAAATATGCATCGCCCTTCAACACATGTAATTCAGTTTCATGGGGACTGAACTCATTGCATCAGTTCCTAAAGCCAACCACAGCCTCTACGAATCCCCAACCCTGAGCCATTTCAATTCGATGCTGAACTGTCCAAAACCTCGACACCCACAACCCCTAAACCCTAAACCCTAAGCTCCTAAACCCTAAACCCTAAACTCCTAAACTCCTAAACTCCTCAACCCCAAACACTCAAGGCTACGGCGCGAGACTGAGTGACTGAAAAGTTGAGGAT